>JAUMTR010000015.1:7854177-7892316 GCA_032270685.1 Microctenopoma stevenorrisi
TATATATATCATATTTTGTTTGAATTTTTAAAATCCATTATGGTTTTGAATGTAAAAAAATACAGATGCAGCAGCAGATGCTACAGTACATGTGTATAATTGGGAATGCAGTACTTGCTGATGCTGATGTACTTTTCTTGATGTGTCCTAATAGCTCTTGTTTTTGCAGTAATCCTCAAAGCATTGTTGCCGTGAATTAATTAAATCAGTCTAGTTAGCTTTTACTAAATGTTCTATCTGTTGCAAAGTCAGATGAGTCATAAATAAACTATAGCAGTCTCATGCGCCCCGTTGTCTGAGGTAATCATGCACTTTCCTGAAGTTCCCCTGAATCCCTTGCAGCCCCTACAAACTGACCTCCCTGGAGGAGGCAAGTGAGAGAAATGATTTTCCTGTCAGTGATAAAAGTAGGATTTAATTATAACTACAATATTGCTGTAGTCATGGTAACTGATACTTTTTTAGATTATGTTACATAAAGCAGCGTTGCACCACATACCTACACTACAAATGGGAGGAAGCTGCTGCCTGAACTAAACTAACAGCTAGCCCTCCTGCAGGGTCTGTGTATTTCTTCGTAGCCTGGCAAGCTGACAGCGAGTCAGACATGGACAGTGAAGGGTGTTCCCTTGGCAGAGACAAGGCCTTGGTTTGTACTCTACGGGCACGGGCACTGCTATGGATCATTACTTTTCTCAGTGGAGTGGCTGCTGTTTGCGTGAGTGTTTGAGCACGCTCGCCTGCTCGTGACAGAATCAGTGAGGGCAGGGACTGAAGCTGAGAAAGAACTATTAATATTAATATCGTTCTTTAACATCAGGGGTCCTTCCATATTTTTTGATGATTAATTACAGTCACTACTGCCCCCTACAGTCTCTGCAGCCACTTCAGCAGCTAGCTGCTAAAGTAGCAGAGGTAAATAATGGATGCAGACTTGTACATATATATATATGCCTCACTGGGGTTCAGGTATTTGATTGACATTGTAGCTTAATACATATTTTAACTCACAACCATGTTTTTTAGTATAGATGTTGACTCTTAAGGAGGTGTCTGCATAGTTTTTTGCCTTCCTTTTTTTTGACAGGCAACACTAAAAAGCACATTTTCTGTTCCTGAAACTTGTTTGCATCTACCACAGGTCAGTTCTGTTTTGTCTTTGACAGATAGAATATTCATTTTCACCTCCTCCATAATAAATTTACATATACAGAGTAGTGAACTGAATCATCCTCTCCGTGTTGTATGCGATTACTCTCCTCCAAACACAATACTGCTTTTGTAGTCTAGTGTGCTTCAGAGTAGCTGCAGCAAGGCTACTGCCATACTAATAGCAAGTTATCACTATTGTTGGAGATGTAGAAAAGATTGGTTAAGTGCTGGGAGCAGACAAACTGGAACATACTGACTAGTAATCTCATTTAACAGCTCGTGAATTGCTCAAAGGTGTGCGCTCTGAAAAGTTTGCTTGTGTGTATGTGCGAGCGTGTCTGGGGATATGAAGCTTCTCTGCTGTTCCTGGGCCAGCTATTAGTCACGCAGGAGTGGCTAATCTGTAATGGCTGCTGTCACAGCCCTGCCATGGCTCCTGGTGATGGGCGCGCTGTGACAAATGTACACGCGCGCACACACACACAGCACAAGTGCAAAACACACACAGAAATATGTGCGCTCGCGCTGTTTCCCTCACACACAAAGACTCATTCATTCCACCGATACAGCGTTACGACTTCCGACAAGCTCTCAAGCACCAGTCATGGTTCCAGCCGCAGGTGACAGATACAGAGTGATGTTAGACCCATCCGATTACATTGGCAATAAAGCAGAGTGAATGCGACTCGACACTCTCATACAATCGAGTCCCTTTTTACCGTCCTGTGTCTCTAACTTTGTCTGTTTTTCTCTTCTTCAAGCTTAAACCTTTGTCTAATCACCCAGCAATACACTGATTGCTCTCTCCTCCTGTCTCTGCCTGTAGAGCACGGTGGTGGTGGAAAAGTCCATTCAGGATCTAATGAGCCTGATGCAGGACTTGAGTGCCTACTCCAACCAGTTCCTCGAAATGGTCTGCGACAAGCTCAAGGAGTACAAGGAAATCTGCAACACAGCCTACAGGTAAAAGGAGAGGCTACCTTACCTCTTCACATCTTTTCATCATTTTGCCTTTGATTTTTGGACATATAGTTGAATATAATGGGTCCCTAAAACATGCTGAACCCAATAGAATATGTTAGAAACTATTTGAGAACAACAGCTTTGAGCATGCATTATAAATGTGATGCAAGGAGGTTGTTTCTAAACTCTTTTAGAAAGAACAGGTGCTCGCATCTCACATAGTGAATGAGCAGGGTTTTAGTGTCTTTTTGGCTTTTGGATGATAAACTTGTGGGAATAAATCAAGCTCACTTTGCCATCCGTCTAAGTGCAAACCTTAGCAAAACTTCACTTATTCATCTCACAAAAACTGAAGTTTAGGAATTCACTAACAAAATATATGTATGGGAAAAGGCTAGTGTGCAGTTTTAGAAAACAGAAAAGGGTTTAAATATAGTTTTTATTGCTCTGTACACACACACACACACTAGTGCTGTGAAAGGACATCCATCTGTGCTCTCCTGGGATCATGTAACACCTGGCCAGGTAAAGGAAGGGTTAGTGGACATGGAGGGACATGCCAGGATATACAGGAAAGAAGTGACAGACTGCTGGGAGTCCATCTGGTCTCTGTCACAGGTCAGCTTCAGTCTCACTGGGGTCTTAGAGTGATAAAGACAAAAAAGCAGAGGCTGCCAAAATGTATATGTGTATTTGTGTGTGTGTGTGTGCGTGAATGTCTGTGTGGCCGTGTGCCTTTTGTACATGAACAAGGCTCTTTCTTTCTCAACCTCCCTTTTTCCTTTTCCTCCGTATAACGTAATATTGTGATTTTCAGCAGTTCCAACCCAGACACATGTAAACAAAGCAAATAAACGTTGGCAGTCTTCCACGATGTTTCTTTCCGGTGAATCAGAGCTGCTGTAATTACGTTTTAGACAGTGTGTCAGTACAAATCTCCATGAACCACACTATGTAAGCAGCAATGCCTGCACTTTTGCTATTTTTGCAATGTGGATTTTGGGTAGTGGTATTTTTATTAAAACACAATACCCTTTGGAGGGACTGCTGGTTCAGACATTCTTGGTTTGTAGAGAATTAATGCAGTTAACTTCTTATTGTTATTATTGTGGGACTTTTTAGTCAATGTTTTACAGTTGTTATCATGCGAAAATGTGATTGATCAGACTGGAGCGCAATGTATGCTGTAACCAAAGCAGAAGAGTTTTTCTGCATTCCTTCACATTTCAGTATCTCTACCCGTGTGTCCTCAGGGGTATAGTCCAGTGTGAGGAGAAGCTGACCATCAGTGCTTCCTGGTCTAAGGATGAGGACATCAGTCGTTTGCTCCAGTCCCTCCCCAACTGGGCAAATATGGCCCAACCCAGACAAAACCGGCAGAAGAGAGAGGATGAAGAGGACTATACCCGGTACACACAAATCCACACAAAACACATATGTATGGCTTCACAGAGGTTGGATACTGATACTCAAGTCAAAGCTTTAGACCTTACTAGTTAAACAGCCCAATGAGAGTTTGTTTCGACTGCACGTATACCTTGTAGTATAGTGTGTCACAGTTTAGAAATCTTAGTGTCACCCCTTCTTTGGACCTAACATTTCAGAGCTATGTCACAAACATTACAAAAGTGTTATCTAAATACGTTTTGCTTAGCTTAACTTAACTTTGCTATATTCAAACAAATCGAGTAAGAAGTACACTATACACACACACACACACACAAACAAGGAGACGCAGACATACACAATACCACTCGAGCACTCGGGCAGATAATCCTTCCCTCCGTCGTTGCTCTTTTATTCACACAATATTGGACCCACTCTTGTTGACTAAGATGCAGCCATAAAAGAAGTCATGATTGCTCTTTTAAACACCCCTCTATCTGAAGGAAGTGAGGAAACGAAGGAAGAGCAAAATAGGAAAAATATAAGGAGAGCAGACGGAGGAGGGGGGTGGGGGTCAGTCTTATCGAAATTGCCTTTGAATGTGTGCACTCTTCAGGGAACACTGAAGCTCATCGGAGCGGAATAGTAAAGTAAATAAATAAATTGGTTATGTAGCCAAAGAAAGTCAATCTGTTGTGTGCCCCCCCCCAACCCCCTCTCTCTCTCTCACACACACACGTTCCTCAGACACACATGCAGATACACGCACGTAGTGACAGCACAGAGATGGCAAGCGGGAGACCATAAGGCTGTTTGATTTGAGAGCAGTAGCTGTTTTCATCGCTATGAAAGGGGGATTAGCTTCTGCACGACTGGCAACCCAGCGCTTTAATAAAGCCTCATTAATAGGCTACACATGCCCGCGTGTGAGCAAAAGCGTATGAGTTTGAGTCTGGTGGGGGTTTTTTTTGTTGTTTGTTTTTACCCATCTGTTGTTCAGAGGATCTTGATCTTGTGGGCATCCTGGTGACTCTGGAGGCCAGTCCACATGCCATGTGTTTGCAGCACTGCTGTGTTTTGATTTAGTTATCTGACTTCCCTGCCTTCTTGCCATCTTTCTTGCCAGAGTCCGTAGTCAATTATCCTCCCAAAAGCCCCAAGTGGTTTTAATCCTAATGCGGAAGAGGTTTTGATCTCTATCTTTGTCTTTACACCCTGGACATCTCTGCCTTCTGTTTGGTTTTTGTACGGAAATGTTTTCCATCACCTGTTGTTTTTCTCCTCTACGGACTGTTGAGCTACTCCCTCCTTTCAAAGTGACTATACCCAAAAGAATTCTCTGAACACTTTCTCGTCTGCCTAATGTAGAAGGCGAAGGCTCTATTTATCTGCCTACGTATTTGTGTAGGTATCAACTCTGTATCCCTGTTACTGTCCCACGTTTCTATTTAACTAGTTCAGACATTTGCACATTTCTGTAAAGGTCAGCTAAATGTCACCCGTTTTTGCGAAAAAGGTGCTTTGCTGGTTGAGTGATGTTCACTGATGTCTTCTTGTCATCTTTCCAAGCCTAATAATTCATACATCCCTCATTCATCCCCTTCATTCTTCAGGGTGGCCTTTGCTAAGGAGTCAGAGGTGCTGACTGGGAACCTGGGAGACAAGTTAATCCCCCAGAATGAGATCCTCCGTGATGTAAGTGACCTAAAAGCCCTGGCCAACCTCCACGAGAGCATGGAGTGGCTCGCTGGACGTCTCAAGACATTCTTCGCCACCCTGCCTCATGCCTCCAGTAAGTAAGGGAAGCAGCATTGGGAATGTGGAAGTAGCTGACACTTTATTGCACATAAAATGGGTATTTAGCGTTGACCTCTTTGCCATTAATTCTGAGTACTATTGTAATAAATAGTATATGTTTTTTGACAAAGATCCTTTTTTTTTGTCAAATATTTAAAACTTAATGCTGCTTTTAAAAAAAGCGGCATAACACTTAAATCTATAGTACAACATCTCTGCTACTATAATACTGATATAAAGTGACTGACAGACTGTATGATGATATTCATCACCTAATTAACTGGATTCTCCCGTACTTACCCCAAACACTGTCCACTTTATCTGGATATCTGGAAAGCTATCCTCCTCTTAATGGAATGAAATAAAACAAAACATGGTCATATTTCTGACACAAACAGTGACACGTGCAGCACATGTATCCGCTATGCTGACACCAACACAGACATCTGTTGCTGTTTATTGTGCTTATTGAACAACTGAATATTGTCACACATGCATTCTGCTTATCAGATGGTCAGATTATTCTTTGTTATTTTGTTTTCTTGGTTTTGTGTTTTTCCCATTTGGCACAGATAACAGGGCTACCAAAATGACAATATCTAGGGAAACTCTGTGCTTTATTCAGACTCTAAATGTCTCTCAATTACTGATCTATTTGACTACATTTCTGACCCCTAGCACATTGTATACAATGATTTGGTCTCTACTAGCTTTACCCACCTGGGTTTGTAGTCTGTGCCACTGTGGTAGAACCTCTCAGGCTCAATCAGATCGAATGGGGAGCAGCAGTAAATGATCTAAATGCAGTAGTCTGGATGCAGGATCACAGTCAGGGGTATATGAAGTTTTGTCATCCTCAGCTGCATTACGCCAGTAGCAACGCCTCTTACCTGTGCCTCATTAAGTTCTTGTTTGAGTGTATTATCACACACTCATTACCTTCTCCACTGGAGTTGTCAAAGAGCATTTTACACGCATGCTCATTATGCTGGGCTCTGCGTCTGCAAGTATGTGCGCATAAATTCCAGCTCTAATCAGGACTCCTAAAAGCACTGCAGACCTTGCTCAGTCATCACTTTAGTATCATTAATCACTGATCAAAATGAGGTGTGTGTGTGTGTGTTTCTTCTAATAGTTACTGTGAATCTTGTTAATCACTTATTTCAGTAATGTTTTTTATCCTCATCTTGTTATGAATGCGTTTAATCATATTAAGATTCTTGCATATTATTGGATTCTTCTTCAAGTCCATAAATTTTTATTAACATCATGCAATACTAATCAGGGAGTTATTACTCCTATTAAAGGCTTGAAAGTTAGCATGTGATTATCTCTTGTTTTCTATTTTCCTTGTTCTTTTACTTAAGACCTGTTTATTTGGTGTGTTGTTCATTCTTTCTAATAAGCTCATTCAATATTTAATCTATCTAAAAATGTTATCAGAGAATTGGAAGGACAATACGTTCTCAGTCTTAACAAGATTGTGCGCTTGATAACGTGTCTCCGCCTTCGCGGCTCAAATGTCAGAGTACAGTTGTGCTTGTTTCACAGAAAGAAAGGATTTTAATTCATTATACGGTTTAAGAATTTTTTCTTAGCATAGCTTGAGTAATCACCATCTCTGATTACAAATGCATGGATATGTTTCGTACATCTTTTTGTTCACTTCTGTAGTTATTGTGTTAGGTACTATGGAGAAACTTTACCACGTTTGCTTGAGCGTGATTTTGACAACTTTGAGAATTGAAGTGAACTCAAAGAGGCGCAGGGTAAAGAAATGAACAGGTGATTTCCCCCACGACACGGACTGCGAGGGATCAGATCATCATAACAGATGTTTATATTGTCGTCATAGACTCGAGATCTCAGACCAGGCTGATCTCCAGAGAGATCATCATCAAGGTCGCTGCTGCGGGAAGGAAGTTAGCGTTTCTGTTCGGATATTTATGACCCTGTCTGTAACGATGCTACAGACTGTAGACTACAGACTACACCTGTTGGTTTAAAGCTCAGCCTCACAGATTTAGAATTGCTGTCAATACGTTGCTGTGTATGATCGACTGGGTGAATTTAGGCCATGTAATATTAGCAGAACACTATAACGGTAACATTGTAACTCAGGCTGCATTTTTCTTCTACCTTAATCCACCTCTGGATGAAATGATTAAATAAGAATTTTTCCAGATATTCATATGTGAGATTGACTTAATCACTCTCTCTTTTTACACTCTTTCCTTCCTTCTCATATTGATGCTTGCTTTCTTTGTCTGTTCATAGATAAGAATTCAATAAAACTACGGAAAGGGACGTGACATAATTATCATTAATTCTGGCGGGTGGTGCTAATGGGAAGGATAGGACAGTCACTTATCATGCTGGGACAGCCTCCATATTGTTCATTATTTAGTGTTTGCCGAGCTGATGGCAGGCTGCGCGTGTGTTGGTTCGGGTGTTAACGCGTCCGCGTGTGTATGTGTGTGCATCCATAAGCACGCAGGAGATGGGACAAGGGTACCGCGCAGAAAAAGGACCCCACCTTATCTTGTCTTCCCCCACCTCACATCTATGCCTCTCCAAATTGGATTTTATATTACAGAAGCAGTCAGGTATGAACAACTCATTTTCCTCTCTTTCTTTTTGACTTTCTTGCTTAATCTCTACTTGGCATTTATTTCTTTAATTCTTCCCTTCTCTCTTTATATCCCCTTCTCTTGGCCTTGTCCCCATCTCGGCATTGTGAACATTGTTATTTCTGTTTTCCTTTTAGTTTCGGCGTGTAGGCCCGCAAGGGTTTCCCATGGCTGGGTGAGCTTTATAGTGCTCGTTTAGTTTGAGCACCTTGCCGTGTGACTAAATTCTTCAGGATAATGTAGCATTACTATGGTGTGAAGTAGACAATAAGAACATTTTGTGTACATTCAATCATCAGTCCCTTGTGGTGTGGAATCTTAATTCATATTTAGTGTGTGCTCATCTCTCTGTGCCAGATTAAACATTTCTGAAGTCTGTGTGTGTGTTGGTTGAAGGGGCTCACACAGACCACTGATGGTGATTGGCCATGAAGTTGGCTGGAGAAAGGGTCTTATCACCCATTTGGTGGCAGCACTGGACTTATAACTCTGACAACATTTACACAACAACACACACACACAGAGAAGCCCGAGGAGTAATGACAGCATGACAGCCATGTTTTGTTGACTGCTGTGTGTCTCTGGGTGAACGTGGGGTTTCTTTGATATTTGCCAGTGTGTCTGGTAGCCTTGTTGGATCTGAACATGGACCTGAAAGCTGTAGATGAGGCACAGTGTGAACAGGTTTGTTTTAGTTGGCAGTCTTTCTTTAAAGACTTTTTCTGCCTGCCAGCACCTTGAGTTCTGGGGTATAAATGCATGTGTTCAAGTTGAAGGCCTGACCATCATTAGGTGCATAGACACAGGTCTTTAATCTGTTCTACCGGGTTTCTAGTTAATATTCTTGTGTTCTTCCGATGGGAGTAAGCCTCTGCTGCGTTTGTGAGGGCTTGGAAAGGAATACACTTTTCTAACTTGACTGACTAGGGTGGGAGTAAGACTTTACCCTTTAGCAGTGATTTTTTTCCTGACTTCATTAAACAAGGCGAGCTGACTAAGAACACATTCTTATTCACTGCTGAGGCCGAGGGGGAGTAGCAGCAGTGGGAGACAATGGTGTTGTTTTGTCAGTAGTCGAAATATTGTCTTTTGTTTGTCTAATCTTTAGTGTTTTGCTAAATTTCTGTCATTTTCTCCTCTTTCATTATAAGCAATTTGCTGTAATCAGATATCTTCCAACCGTTTTCTCAATTTGTATCCATCTTTTTCCTCCTCCCTTTCCTTTATGCCTCCCTGGACAGAAGTTCAGATCCCATCGTGCAGCTGTTCATCCTCTACCAGAGGCAGCAACATAATTAATAACGCTTCTCTGTTACTCAGTCAGTCACATATGAATCATTCATCACTCCATTCCTGCAGGATACTGTCCTTTACTTCTATTTTCTATTTCACACCTCTTTTCTGTTAGTACTTTTCAAACAAAGCAGATGGGTATTTTTTATCAAATGTTCCCCACCTGCATTCGTCAGTGCCACAGAAAATGTCAAGTTAAGTTTTCTTACTTTCTAATGCATTGTGTATGGCCTTAATGGCAGACAGGGCAATCAGTGTACTTATGTCCTGTCTGCATATGTATGCATTTGCATGCTGTATCTAAGTGAGTTCCGTCACTGTTCTTCTTTCTTAATGTCTGCCATCCTAATCTCCTGCAGATGGCAAGCAACAGACGTTTGTCTTAGATGGGATTCGAAAATAATTGGATAAGCGCAGCTCACGCAAACACACATATGCATGCCCACACATGGGCATGCATGTAAACGGATACATGATACACACATACACATCCTCACATTTAATCATGTGCACTCAAAGAACTCAGAAATAAGTGATGGAAGTAGTTCGGTTCGAGGAAGTTGAAGGCAGACGGAAACAAAAAGTGGAAAAACAGAGCATGAAAGTTGTCAGTCAGGACCAATGAGTCGTCTCCTTTTGCCCGTCTGTCCCTGACTCTAACGGTGCCCCCCCATGCTGCGACGCCTCCCTTGCATCATCAAAGCAGCACGGGCTGGGAGGCAGCAGGATTCCATATGTGTGTGTGTGTGTGTGCGTGTGTGTTTTTGGGCCCGTGTGTATTTCATAGGCACCCCCTGGAGAGACCTCCTGCAGTGTGTGCCACAGCAAGCCCTGTTTTTTCCCCTTTCTGCTGCCAAAGTGAGTGAGTGTAATGCACATGAGAGGAAACAGAAGCCTCCGAGTCACTTTCACACACATCTGTGTGCACACCCCCACAAGCAGAGCGAGTAAAATACTTGCTCTCTCTCACAAATGAAAAGAAAAAAAGACACAAAAACAGAAAAATAGTCTATATCTGACAAATAATGTGTGTACCATTTCTCTGGCTGTGTTAAGGCTTTATTAAAACACAGAATCCCAGCTTTGTTTCTGTGTATACAATCAGTGCACTGCACCAAACACTGGTTGATGTTGCCAATCCTTTGCTGCCAATAGATAACCAACAAAGACATAGATCACTTAAAGCTGCTTGCGGGTTACACAGTATATAGGTAATGTCCTTGTAATTGTGGCTTTTCAGTTTGAGAGGGAGTATCGTATTTCAGTGCTGTATCTGTTAATGATCTGATAAGTTGACCAGGGAGAACAAACAACTTCTGCTTAATCCAATCAAATGAAGTCAATTAATGTCATTATGCTCCACTCTCTTGAGAAATCATCGCAGATTTTTTTTCCGCTAAGACCCATCCTCTTTGTTGTCGTTGTAGCTCATTTAGCTGGATTAATACTGATATTGCCGACCTAAAGATCTGATCCATAGCACTGTGTTCTCTGTCAGCGGAGGAGGAAGTAACCAGAGAGGATTTTCACAGAAGTCTTTTTTCCATAATTTCTACTAGAGTTTTAATGCTGTCATTTATTTGTTTATGACTGAGGATTGTTACATAAAGCAAAACCTCCCTTTGCATATTTCCTGTTGCTGTCACCAGAGCAATTTAAAGCTGTTGCACAGCAAAAACTATTGCTGGATTACCGACCATGATAGTTAATTAACAAGTAGGTTCATACATAAAGTGCATATTCAGTACTTCCAGCAGTACGCACAGTACACAGCCCCACACATCACATGCATACCTTTAATAAGAAATACAATCTTACACATTCATCTCTACAGTATGTGCCAGACACACAAGCCACAAGGCAGCTGTCACCATATCATATCTGGCGAACTGGCCGTATTTGCTTTCTTGATTGTGTGGGGCATAGCACCAACCTCATTGGTGTTTGCTTAAGTTAATGGCCTCTCGCCGTAGCTGGGGTTAATTAAAGGTTACTGTAATGTTGACAGAAGCACATCACATAGATTATTGGTTTAATGAGTTTTATTATGTCAAACGGTGAAGGAAAACATGCACAGTAAGGTTCTGAATTGAATTTTGTGATATGAATGTGGACTATGTGCAAGTTATTAATGGACAGGACATGTAGAAGGAAGGAATACAGGAAACAGAAATATTAAAAATGAGTAATCTAAGACAGCTGTGATTCTGCTCTGTGTAGGAATGCTATATGGGATCAGTATAACAAGTCTGAAGCTCAATATTGCTTACCTGTATTCCACTTCCACAAGTATTAGTCAGGAAGAAAGACAAATGACTAGGTTATTTTCACCTTAGAATAGACTAGCTGCCACTCTGTCCTTAGGTGTGTGTGTGTGTGTGTGTGTGTGTGTGTGTGTGTGTGTGTGTGATGTGTGTGAGTGAAAGAGAAGGAGAGGGAGTGTGCACGCATGCATACATGCATGTATGTGTGACCTTCGAATAGGGCAGGAAGAGTAACTAGGGAGCTGGCTCTCACTGCGGCACATCGATCGTGGACCCCTGCATTCTCCTCACTCTGTCACTCTCTGTACACACACTCACACACACCCACACACTCTCTCTCGCCCCATTGACCAAATAGACTTACATATGACTGACGGGGCCAATTTCTCTCCCTTTCCTCCCCTTGCTAATTTATGGCCATTGATCTACACTGGGCTGAATTTATATACACTCATCATGCTCTCTTGCTCTCTGGCCCTCTCTCTCTTTTCACACACACAGGTCTTTTGTGTGGTTTCTAATGCATCGCACTGACACATGCTCCTGCTGTCTCAGCACAAGTGGCAAGAAAGTACAAGAACAAGCTGAAGGACTCGGGAAGTGTGTGAAGTTGGAGTAATGTTTTTGTTTTGTGTGTGTACATGGAGTACAGTACAATGTGAGTCCTCAGATAGGTCATGGTGACACTGTGTCAGAGGCTCAAATCGAAACACAGTTAGCCCTCCATGCTATTATATTAATTCTATTCGTTTTCAATCATAATTTATGCTTTTTCTTCTGTTTTGTCTGGTCAGGTGCCTCCCCGTGCTCAGCAGACAGTCAGGTTGTGGGTGAACGCAGCAGGGAGCAGATTCTCCAGACCCTGAGTGACTTGTCCAGAGGCTTTCAGGACATTGCCAATCGCTGTCTCCTGGTATTGCACCTGGAGGTCAGGTACGGAGAAATTAAAAAAAGTTCACGGGTGAAAATAGAAGACAGGAAAAGTGCTAACCAGAGTGTTGGGTTGAATTAAGATTCGTATGCCTCGAGAAATCATATCAAACAATCCAGCAATCTTAGAGGACACGTCATTACATCATATAGACAAAAAATATCAGCAACTTCACACTTATGTCTTAAATGCACGAGTTCAGTATTTTATCCAGCCTTGAATATGGGTTTTGGATGTAAATATCCAAGTTAATTTACCGCACCATATACTTTCTGCCTCCACAACCACTAATGGCCCTCCATCATCCTTCTCTGCTTGTTTCCATCCCTCCATCTACCACTGTCTCCCCATAGACTATTGTATAGGTTATGCAATATTGTTTATGATTTCAGTAGAAAACCCTCCCCGAGGCAGATGTCTAGCTGTAGTCTACACTCCATTGACTCTCCCCATCTAGCGAATTTCCCCTGATAGTGGTACCAGCTAAATGAAGCCATGAGGAAGGAAGCAGGGGAGGGAAGAAGAGATGGGGGAGAGATGAGTGCGGATGTTAAAGTGGTGGTGGTGGAGTTAAAGAAGGGAACTAAGTGAGAGAAATGATTGAATATAAAGAGAAGGGAGTGGGGGGGCATTGGCAGTGTGGTGTAGTTGGCTTCCCTCAGGGGAAGAAACAGTCACCCATGTCGTTTTATACTTTTCTGCTCAGGGCACTGTGATTATGGAATTATAAGAGTATTGACTGCTTATGTCTAGACAGAAATGAGGCACCTGTGGACCCGAAGGACCTGAAATGAACTAAGAGAAGAAACAAATTATTGGTTCAAATCCAGTCTCTCTCTACTCATTACAGTCCTAAACGTGATATCATAGATGTAGTATACAACAAAACTTCCCCGTGCATTATCACTGTTTATCATTAAACTGTAATTTTTAAGATCACGTATTATATTATAGTATTTTATCTAATATATAATTACTAATAGTTTACATGTAGATGGGCTTACACCTCTACACATGTGACCCCTAACAAGACTTAGTTTAGAATTCATCTTTGTAACAAAGGGTAAATTACAATTGATTGGTTAATTGCATGAACAAGTTCACAAAATAGGCCGTGAGAGCATGGTGGGGGCAGTGTGGTGAAATGTTTTTGGATCGGGTTGAGTGAAAATTGCAGCTTTGCAGTCTCAAATTTTGAGTGAAACAATGGAAAAAGTCAAAACTGTGACCTGGTCAAGTGTGTCCCTTGACTTGAATCCAACAGAACAGCTTTGAGGTATTTTAAAGCAGAAAGTGCTGCAACAGATCTTCTCTAAGAGCAAGAATAAGACAGAGTATCTTTCTATAAATTGGTGCCCAGGAGGCATCTCACTATTTAAGATTGTTGTGACAGTTTTTTATCTAGATCTTTAATATGAGCCTTTCATTGTATTTCATTAAAAAATAAATTGTGACATCTTGTTGAGCTTTGGCTAGAAACAAATTCTATTATATTATCAGTATAAGTAACATGTAGTAACACTGACCAACAACATACTCAGTTTCGTCATCTACTGTATGTGTTATTGTAATTGAATGTAAAATGAACTAACTAGAGATAGGATGATGTTGCGTATCAAGGACTCTGCTATTTTCATATAGAGCCTATAAGTGATTGTTACGTAGCAGTGATTGATGATTTAATTAAAACAATCTTCAAATCAAGATTTTTAGATGTGCTCAGAGCAACCAGATGACATCACTTGAAATGAAAAGTAAAAATTAGGCCAGATGATTGTATCTGGAGGAGCTTTTTTTAACCAGACAGAGGGATGTTTAATACCATTCACATGCATGTATTGAACTCCCCAGAGTAGAAACGGAAATAAAATTGAAACTCATTAACCTGCAGTTGCCACTCTCCCGTTTCCTACTCGTCAAAAGCACAATATGTGTTTGTACCACACATTATATTCAACAGACTGAGATAGGAAACAGTGTTTTAAATGGAGAGACACGTGTACAGATGAGCTTCACTTGCATACATCAGCATCCATCTACAAATCGAACGAAACACTTTCTAATTCACCATTGTTTTAGGACTTGAAAGGCCAAGTAGTGTCAAGGAGATTCACAGAAATCCCTAGTTTGTGGTATTTCAGTGACTGAAGTGGAGTTTTTCTATATATAATTATAATTTCTTCTGAATTTCAAAACATGGATTAAGCAGTCAGCTTCCAGATAGGCAAATTTCATTTCAGAATATCATGGCTGAATAGTTTTTTTTGATGTAGTGGCAGTTGAATAAGTAGAGTACTCTAAACATAATGGTTTCTGTTTAAATGATAGGTGGTAGGGTAGTTATGCATATTAATATGACTTGGTGAAATGGGAACAGTTATTGCTTAAGCACTTAGGGGTGCTTGCTAACCATGTTATATTAAGGACAGAGAATAATACACCACATATGACCTCACGTCTCCATTTGTGGCTTTTTTCTTTTCTTTATTTTTTCCATGTTTTAAAGATCAGCGCAGAATATGGTTTTCCAGCATTTTAATAGGAAACCGGGAGATTATTTGATAGAAAATCTAATGTCCCACATTCACCTTTGTATCTCCCCCGTTTGATTCCAGGGTGCACTGTTTCCATTACCTGATCCCCTTGACCAAGCAAGGAAATTATGCCATCGTGGCGAACGTGGAGAGCATGGACTACGACCCACTGGTGGTCAAACTGAATAAGGACATCTCTGCCATAGAGGAGGCCATGGGAGCAGCCCTGCAGCAGCACAAATTTCAATATATCTTTGAAGGTCAGCACCTGAACATGTTTTCTCAGAGAAACTACTGCTCTATCTTTCTAAAGTGGAAGTGCATGTCACATGGATTCGGATGTAGTTGTTGGTCACCAACTCGCCTCTTTGTATTAATTTTCGCCTCTCTTTTATCATGCCTCTATCTACTTTGATATATGCTGATTTGACATTCATTTCTGTCTTCCCTCCGACTAGGTCTGGGTCATCTGATCTCCTGTATTCTAATCAACGGGGCCCAGTACTTTAAACGAATCAGCGAGTCGGGTATCAAGAAGATGTGCAGAAACATCTTTGTGCTCCAGCAGAACCTCACCAACATCACCATGTCCAGGGAGGCTGACCTTGACTTTGCCAGGTCAGAATCTTTTTCACAGAATGAGTTTCTATCAGTAGGATTATCTTGTTCTAAAGTATCAGGCTTAGATGTTTTGGAGCTATTAAGTCTATCTAGAATGTCATGGTCATTTTTTATCAGATTTATCCATTTCTCTTGAGTTTTGATGTTGTCATAGCAATAAGACCAGGGACTCAAGGGACTCAAGAAACCCAAGATAATAATAATCCTTGAAATAATAATATTAACACATGTTGCTAGGGGCGTTTTCAGTAGTCCAAGAACCCCAGGGTTGGTTCCTTGACACTGAATCCCAAACTCCTGGCACGTCAGGGGAGCCTGTCTACTGGAATATTCCAAAGAGGATTAATAGTGTCCATTATTATTATTATCCGTAATCCTAGAGGTGACAGTGAATCAGTGACTATAACTCAATTCTACTTGATATATTAATATTAACTGTTTCATGAAGCCATCAAATTGTAAATACTTATTGGCTGGTTTTCAGTTTGTGTCCTGCACAGACACACGCAGAGATGCAAGTCTCCTCAACTTCAGACAGCAACTATGTCAATTCACGAGGCAAACAGATGGTCAAACAGATTGTTAACCACGCCGCGTGTCTATGTGCGCCCAGTTGTTGCTGTTTATTTCTTATTCATGCATTTATATTTTGTCACTACCTGCTGGTGCCCAGTGCTGTCCAGTCCTGACACGCATCGGGGGGATGAGTGCTTCTTTGTGAACAAGATGGAAGCAGAGAGGGGGAGAACTGGAGGGTGGAAAAAGAGAAGACATAAATAGAAGGGTGATTTGTAGTATTCATGTGATCCCTTTTTCAAAAGCTTGTGTACTTGACATTGGTGATGTAAACAGAAGCGCTTGGGGGAGAAAAAAATTGAAAAATCAAGTGAAAGAAAGTTATAGAAAATATTTTTTCACAAGACAGGGCATAGAATAGATTTGGAGAAAGCAGGATTGTACAGAAAAAAAGATGAAATCAGTAAATTATCAGAACAAAAACATAATTTTAGATGATACTTGTTTTGTTCTTTAGAGTATATTAATTCTACTATCTGAAAAATACCTTTTCCTAATACTTTCTGTCTTTCTTTCTGACTTTATTTTGCAAATGTGTGGCCATGTCTCACGTGATGTATGCTGTTGGTGGGTTAATTAGCTACTTTTGCTGGACTCCTTATGAGTGTGTTGTACAGTATGTTGGAGTGGATGCGTCTGTGAGCTGGCAGGGTTTGGACATTGCTATTGTTTTGCATTATAGTGATGCTGCATGCCAGGTTTTCCTCCAGGAAAAAAAGAAAAACAAAGAACTGAAAACTGAAATGACCTGAACTGTACTGAATGTGGAGGAAGGTTGGTTAGTATGTTATTTCTACCCTCTGTCAACTTTGATTATGGAGAAATGCCAGTGATGGCTTTTCTGTCCTTTCTGTCTTTCTCCCACTTTCTCTTGATTACGAGGCGTGGGTGGTGTGGAGGTGTTGATTGGGAATTGCAGAGCACATTGTTTACACATTCATGGCTTTTTGGATTGGCCGGCCTCCGGCTCAGAGAGACACAATCGCCTGCAAACACACAAACGCGCACACACACAAGTCATATTCACACATAATATGTATCCCTATAACTGAGCCATGTGCACCTACTCAAATCAAGCCAATCAGCTTTTTACCACCACATTAATGTTTAAGATAAGAATGTTGAATGTGCGTTATATTTGCACCTTAAAAAAGCAGCATTTGAATTCTCTAATATACCTCATCACTTCATAACGCGCCATTCCGTTGGCGATTGCTTGTGAAGATAGAGAAAAGCAACGTTGACCAACCATACATCAGCTTTTTATTACCATCTCTGCAGACACGAGAGTGAAATGAGGAAAGGAAGTCCTCACAGCAGGAAGCCTGCTTTACAGGCTGCAGCTGTTTGCCTGTGAACCCATGTACTTTTGTGTTCTTAGGTGTGTGTGTGTGTGTGTGTGTGTGAGTGTGTGAGTGTTTTGCTGTTTATCTGTGTGTGTATGTGTGTTCCTGTGGGGAAGTGAGATACCTGGACAAGGGCAGAGTAATAACCATTGATCTGAGTTAAAACTAAGGACAGGCCCAGTATCCTGCACTGCAGAACTCTTGAAGAGACACACACAGAGCTTGTCGCACTCCCCTCTCTCTCTCTCTTTGGGTTCGTGACAAGGGATGGGGAAATAGTGCCACTTTGTGGCCAAATTTATGTTAATAAATAGCACAATAAAATATTTAAGCAACCTACAGTATGCCAGTTGTTAATACTGCATAGGACGTTAGAACCGCTGTGTGACTTTGTGTGTTTGCATGGCAGGGTGTTATGGCAGTCTGTTGTCTCTCAGTCAGATGCTAGCTTATGGGTGAAGGTCAAAACACACACCTAAACACTGACGCACAAGTGGACACACACAGACCATCTGCTCAGAAACCATTTAGAGGCTTGGTCCTGTTCTGCAGACCTGCATCACTGCAAGGTGTCACTGCAATGTCGCGTGTGCGTGCATGTGTGTGTTGACTGTGCCTTCGGCTGTGTCGTGCTGCTCACATTGTCCTATGTGTCCACCTCTCTCTTTCTCTCTCTCTCTCTCTCTCTCTCTCTCTCTCCTCGTCTTTCTTCATGGTTTCTTGACATAGGCAGAGATTAAAATAAACAGATGACGTTGTTTTTGTGGCTTTTTCTTGTAAAGACTAGAAGCCACATCGTTGCCTGGCGACAGTCCCCTCCCACCCATAGAGGAATTTGACTTATTTTGCCCTTCAACTCATTTAGAGACCTTAAACACGGATCAAGAATAATTAGTTGTCACTGAGATTTAAAGTCTTGGCACATATCATCAGCAAATGACCTTACAGTGACTTTTAATGACGAGACTCAGCCTATTTGTTTTTCTGCCTCTTACCTTTCATCAAGTTTCATTCTATATTATCCTGATGCAAATAAATAGAAATGTTGTTATCAACTAGTCATGTCAGAACTAGTTGTTTTCAGGGTCAATAGGATGACAGACTGATGTGTGCTGCAGCTGTGATTTAACAGGCACTAAAACTTTTATAATTGCAATAAAGTATGTGATTACTTTTAAATACACACATGTTGACTCAGTCTTAATCATTCTGCCTGAAAAACACTTACTACTAGTTTCTACTGTAGCAGAATATTTGATACAGCGTCTGAAAGTTCACCTAATATATTCAACAGGTATATGTCCTGCAGCAAAGGTAAATGTTAATAAAACTACCTGTTTGTGTAAATAACGTTATTTGTCACACAGCAGCATTTAAGGCCTGGTTTTTCTAGACAAATTCATAACACAAACACACATATGGGGAAGCTCTGTGCTGCCCGCTGACCCGTGTAGGCAGGTTGCCGGGCTGTCATAACATCCCTAGCAAACTTGCAAACCCCTTAGCCTGTAGCTAGGCTAAACACCTGTGTGACAGCCTCACTGTAGAGGTGCCCCCGGGTTCAGCTCATGGCACCCACCTGTCTGCTTCGGGAAATTACTACAGCGTGCAGGTGTGCATGTGTGAAGAGCCGTGGGTACTGTGTACTGTCCCGAAGTGTGCTGCCCCAGCCTTTGCCAGTCTCTTAAGATCCAGTGTGTGCTTGTCAGTAAATAAATTGTCTTTGCTCTGTGTGTGTGTGTGTGTGTGTGTGGCTAAAACCTTGAGTATGTGTAGAGGTGACAGGCTGGTGTGTCTGCAGAGAATGTGGTAATAAGTACAGTTGACGGCCGTGTCAGGAGGTAGTGGGTGTCAACAGATAAAACTGTTTGTATTTAGGCCTGGCTTCGGTACGCTGTCACTTCGCTCGGCTTCTGTCTCCCCTCCTGTCACCTTGCGTCTCTCCCTTTATCTCTCTCTTCCTCCTCTCCCAGTCCCCTTTTCTTCATTTTTCTCTCGCTGTCTTTTTTTCTCTTTTGCTGCCTCCCAACCACCTGCACCGCCTCTGCTGAATTGTTACTCGCTCGTCTTGTACTTTCAGCCCCTCCCTTCCTCTTCTCTGTGTCCGCGTGCCTGAGATGCAGCGATGAGGCTTTGCTGATGAAGCCTGTCTGCGTGTGTACAGTACGTGTTTATGTATGTGTACCTCACAGCATGATGACGCTGGTCTTTGCTGATCAAGCCATAGTTAGTGTGTGTGTGTGTGTTTTTAGTGGTTTGTGTTTGTTGTGCATGGCACAGCATGATGGGAATGGTCTTTGCTGATGAAGCTTCAGTCTCAGAGCTTCTGCAGACATTTCCTCATTACCAGAAAAGAGACAAATGCACTGCTCTGGATGGAGAGAAGCAAGAAAGAAGTGAGGGAGACTCAAACTGAATCAAGAGATTGAAACATGCACAAGGATGTATGGACTAAAAATAGAATTTACTTCTAAAAATTGCATGTGCCAGCATTACCCTTTTTGTGTTTGTACAAAGCTTCATTTTCTTTCACTATTGGCCTCTCTACAGTTGTAACAACTTCTTATGAGTTTATTTAGTCTTTTATTACTTTTCTATAGCTTCCATTTTCTAATGTATCACAACGGAAGAATAAACTTCTTAATCACCATATTTCACCAACAGCCTGTTTGTTATGCAGTTACGCTGAAGCCAACACCATTCACGGTAGCTCATGTTTGCCAGTCGGAAATAATGACTGTCAGAGCAGCAACGGAAAGATTTTCTACTGTAAACAAATGGAATCAGGATGGCATCCAGGCATATTAACAACTATTGAACAAGTGTAGTGTGGACACACATTACAAATGACCACATTTAGCCACCTTAGACATTGATACCAAAGAGGCTGAGACAAACCAAACAGGACAAGTATGGCCTGTAGCCTTGTTGTTTGTGTCAGTAACCCTGGTATTTGTTACTGCAGCAACAAGCCTTGGTTCCAGCTGATGGAGAGGAACATCCACAAACTCTCCCACCCCTTCTCCTTCCCTTCTTCCTCACCTCCTCTAATGTGTTGTTCCAAACACGCTGACAGAGGCAGGCTGTAATGGCCTTAAAGTTGTACACAGCAGAAATGAGGGGAAATGAATAGTGCTGATTCTCGTCTTTCTCTCACTTTTCTCTGTCTTCTTCCTCCACATTTCTCTCTCTTGCACTCTGGAGCCAATGACATGCGTATCTGTCTCTGCTATGTTGCATCCACGCGTCATAAATTTACTTAATATTCTCTGTATACGAGGAAAGGGGGGGGGGGCTAATTAAAATTTAATAGAAAGCGCTCCATGGAGCATGTTGACACACACACAGACACACAAGCTGACTTCTTAACCACTACTCTTCTAGAGGATGCAGGTGGAAAATTGGGCAAATTTGTGTGTGTGCATGGAGAAAGTGGAGGGCGGGGGGGCACTGGCCATGAAAAGACAGTGTTACAGAATGTGACAGTCAAACAGTTGACTTCATTATTATTATTATTATTATTATTATTATAAAACGAATGCTGGCTTCATCAACTAGCTGCATCACAGATAAAAAGAAGTGTTTGTGTGTGTTAGCGAGTGTGTGTCACTGGGGCTCCTTTCTTGATGGTGGGACGCAGAGAGATTTTAATCTTATTAACAGCCTCTACACTGTTTGGCAAATGGCTTTCCTACTGCTTGGGTAATGAACTGTTTGAAAGTGTTTTCAGCACACACACTAACATACATCACTCAGACAGAGACACACACACTCACACACACACACACACACCTTACAGCCCCCTCCCCTGTGTAGTGAACAGAGGCCAGATTGCCAGCTGTCCTCGCGACTCAGACACGCACACAGACACACGCTTATTAGCGGCTGACACCATATCACACTGTCTACCTGTAGATGCAGCTTTTCTGTATCGGTATTAGATGCTAGAGAAATCGCAACCCCCGAACTGCTCAGTAGATTTAGCACCACTCATCAGTTACAAATGAGTAGCAGTCTATTTGCTTTTAACAAATCCTGTGTGGGATTTCTCCTAAATGCATCACTGTCAGGTGAATTATAGTTGCTATTATACTGTAGTTAAGCCACGTTTTATAGCTCTGATGAGGTATTTTTTTATGTCCTCCTGCCGGCTGCCGCATCAACAGATGGGTTTTAAAGCTTTCCAGCCACTTTTAGTATTTTATCAGACAAATTGTTCTTTAGACTGGAGAAAAATATCCACCTCGTGTATTAATATCTGTCATAATTTCAGTTTCCAGCAGACACGTTTGTTGTTAATTTCCCACTGTGCGCATAATTTACCAGTCTACCAAAAGGGGTTTCTTAATTGAAACAGGGAGCTGAGCTGAAGAACTTGTCCGTCAGTCAGCCTACACAAATTCAGCTACAGGTACTTGGAGATGATTTGTACTGGTATTTTTTGTTTAGGCTTTGAATATCATCGGTATTTATACATCTCACACTCAGTGACAGGTGCCTTTTGTAATTAAACATATGGATGAAGAAGTTTCAGAACGTGAGGTATCATTTCTAGTCTTTCATTGCTCAGCTCCTTTCTGAGATGAGAGTGGATTTTTGTAAACAATATAAATTAGTGTTTGTTTGTTTTTTTATCTATATGTGTTTTTCCCATTGGATCATATAACGAGGTGATCTGCCTCCAGCACGCCTTTAATCGCTGGGTCTAGGGAATTAAACGGTAATACTTTAGAGATGGTGTTTTACCTAAACACACATAAAAGAAAATAAACAGTCAAAGAAAAAACACATTTAAAGGCACTAACATTCAGACATTTACCAGCAAGAAAGACCACATAAAAAACACACATTTCCTTATGAGATAAAACCACATGTGGGACCCATCTTTTTCTCCTTCTTGTTACCTTTCTTCTGCTTTGCCCCCAGTTAAGGAGAGAACCTATGTGGCCCTCATTAATATTGACAAGCGTTTTCATGAAATGAGCTCAAGGATGGAAAATGAACAAGGCCTTGGAGAGAAATTGAGAGCACGATGTAGAGTGAGACAGAATGCAAATGCTTCGATAACCAAGGGCATTACTTGTCAGGGGAAGGCCAAAAAACAGATATTATGCACCTCTGTTTTTCACTCATCTCTCAAGTCATTACTCTTTTCGCTCTGCTTCTGTCTCCTCTTCTCCGTCTTTATCATTCTACCCTTCCATCAGTCTTTCCAGGTCTTTTTGTACTGTTGAATCTCCTCCATGACAGCGCATAAAACACCTTAGATCAGAAGCTCCCTGAGTGCTCATTAATGCCTCGTTAGCACAGAAAATGATCATCTCAAGAACGGAATGGGCTTTGGATGAGTGGTGGAGCTAAACAAATGAGATAAAAATATCTTTTCTTAACAAAGCGCCTTTTTACTGCACCATATACGGAAGATTTGAATCCATTTACTTTCATCTTCCTCTGGCACAATAGAGAGCTTAACCCTCTCTTTCCAGATGCTTTGATGGACATAATCGTAAATGAGGCTTTTTTTTTTCCTCTGCTGGCACACAGAGAAATATTTTAAACAGATGGATGGAACTTTTTTTTTTCTCGCATCACCTGCGGGCCTTTTTTCAGCCAAACAATTTCAGAGCTACAATTATCTCCCTTCATTAAACCGCTGCACTCGCAAAGCAACAGGAGCCAATGCTGTTGGTGACCCAAGGTGGCCAGTTAATGCTGGAAAGGGAGCTTCTGCAAGGATATAAAAAAAAACAGAATTAAAACACGAGTGGGAGTTAAATCATTTATATTTTACTGCACATTGTGGAAAACCATATTCTATTGTGTTTTGGGTTTGGATTATTTATGGTACTCATAATACACTCACTGGATATATATATGTATATATATATATATATATATATATATATATATCCAGTCTGCACAGCATTTTAAACATCGTCATGTGTTTATGTACTTGCTGTCCTCTTCCTCTAACCGTGTCTACAACTACAACTATATGGAAGCATAACATTTACGGTTCCTTTAGAGAAGTTATGTCCCAAAGCTAGGGGCAGGTATTGGTGAAGTCTGGAGTATAATGTGTGTCTGAATTTTGGTCTTCTCTGTGTATTTTTGTGCATAGCTAGCCTCCCTACATAAACACATGCTGCACTCTCCAAGGCATTTGACCTGTTTTGCCCCACAGCAAAGAAAAATAGTCTGTCCTGCATCCTAACACTCTCCTGTGCATTGCCTTACCTCTAGCATCTCCTCTGTTTTGCCCAGGAATGTGTAAATTGTGTTTATGACAAGTTACCCTCCAACTAAAATCCATATTTATGGCCAAACATTGTGTTGTCCTTAGTGAATTGATGCTAATGAATTATACAGCCATGTTCACATACACAGGAGGTCTATTTCTGAATATTCAGTTAAAAAAAGAGAAAGGAGAAAAAGCAAATACGCACATACACACACAGTCTCTCCTCACTGTAGTCTGACATATCTGACCTTTATGTGATGTTTTCCTCGGCAGGTGGAAGTACGTGTTATTCAACAATGCTCACCTTCTCTTTGTGCTCTTTTATCAGAATGTACTTCATGCTTTTTTTTGAAGTGGCCCATTGTGGCATTTAGGTGCTGGTTAAAGATTTATTAATTCTACATTCGCCTCTTTAGTCTGGGGGCTTTGTCATTAAAACGATCTCAGTAGCCAGAGAATGTTTCCCCCCACCTTTGGCTCCTGGCGGCAGCATAGGGAGGTCCTTGAAGACCTTTCTAGAAGCATTGGGACTGACAGCAACAGCAATTGCTTTGGCTTGTGTGTTTCTATTTTGATTCTGCACTGAACCAACACAAACCAGAAAAATATTAACTTTTATTTGCTTTTTCCTTTGTCTGCCCTACTTTCCCTCAATTTCTCATTCTTTCATTCACTCTCTTTCTCTCACTACTCTTCATCCTGTCCTCCTCCTGTCCATTTAGGCAGTACTATGAAATGCTGTACAACACTGCAGACGAGCTGCTCAACCTGGTGGTGGACCAGGGTGTTCGCTACACAGAGCTGGAGTACATCAATGCCCTGTCCTTACTCCACCGCAGTCAGACCGGTGTAGGGGACCTGAGCACCCAAAACGTCCGGCTGCAACGTTTGAAGGAGATCATCTGTGAGCAGGCCGCCATCAAACAGGCCACCAAGGATAAAAAGATCACCACAGTGTAAAGATACAACAGGACATTGTGTAAAGGTGTATTGAGTTTATTGGAATTCAATGATAAAAGATGATTAATGAGTGGATGAATGACTGTTTTTTCCATGCACATAACCTCTATCCTACTCATTTTGTTTTAAATACTTTAGATCTGAGTGACAGGATTACGTGTAGCAGATAAATGGGTCATGTATGCAAGAACAAGGACTGATGAAGAAGGAAAGTTTCAGGACGGAGGATATTTGAGAATTGGGTTGGAAAACACTGAAATAGATGCTTGCTCTAGACCTTTAGATCATAATGTGTGAAATCTGTGGATGGGAAGGGTTTTTCATCATGCCTAACGCATTGTAGTCAAGAGCTGACACAGATATGCTTTCCTCAAAATGGGCATGTAGTTGACAGCCAACACAACTTCGCACATCTAGCTCTCTTTCTATCTGTGTCATAATGCAACCATATATATATATATATATATATATATATACATTTCATCTTTTAGCGACAGCGAATGCACCATGCGCACCCAGACTCTAATAGCCCCCTGCTCACGACGCGCCATATAAAAGGCAATTGTCCTGGACACTCACCCAAACTTAGGCCCCATTGCATCTCATTTTCCTATTAGATCTAAACTGCTGCTCTCAATTACACCTCTATCTTTTCTCCCCTTGCCATCCCCATGGGTCCACTGATTCTGTCTGCAATAACAGATGCCAGATTAGACTGTCTGAATGAGGCCACATCTTCCGCCTGCTGCCAATTTGGGTTGGTCCCCAAAGATTTCCCTAGCTGAGAATTGTATCATATCTACAGTATGTCTGTTAAATTTTTTTGTGTTATAGTTATGCAGTAAACCTGTGCATGGAAAGTTGTGAGTTATTTATAACATTTTAGTGACTCACTTTACTTGTTGCATTTTCATTCTTCTGTAATGTCAGGACCAGGTTTATGGTGTGTGTGTGTGTGTGTGTGAGGTAATACATTTCATCAATCAAACTAGCTCTGTAAACTAAAACAATGGGAATCTTTATTTTGTCATCTCCTGTACAAGTGCTTGAGTCTTTTTCAGTGAACTAAACATATAAACTCGAGACTTTCACAAATTATTCCCCTTGCTGCAGCCCTCCCTGTTTTTCGTTAATTAACTTGGGAGAAATATACTTAACAAGAGGAAGAGAGGGGAATAGGAGCCTTGTCAATACGGCAGGTCCAGCGCTGGTCTCCCCGAAGCCCATAGAGCAATCCATCATAATGACACATAGGCAGGAATCAATGGGAAAACAACTGTGGAGCTGCTGAGGGAGTTCGCCTACCACTCTGAAATGTACACTTGGCGTAAAATCTAAAATCTGCTCATTCAGCTGTTCACTTCAGAGCTACTTTAGTAATGTTCTAGATGGTAAACTTTAATGCAATGCTAACTGACTGTGCCAGGTCACTTACAGATACTATTATCCTACTTTTACACTTCAGAAGACATTGAGTGTCATCTATATAGCATGTATGTTAGAACCACCATACTTTTTATTAATAAATGAAATGCGTTAAATTCACTTGTTCTTTTTCCCTTGGAGCCAAAACACACCTGCTCTTCTACTTCATGTTTCTCTTTGAAGTAGACCTTTATGTTTCACAGCTGGTTATCGAGAGGAAATGTATATTTCAAGTCAGAATGTGTTCTTTACACCAAGGTGTGATGGTCTTGGAACATGTTGCTTGTTCCTATGGTTGTTAAGTTTTATCAGAAGTGTGAAATGTTTGTCTACTCTAAACTAAGCACACAAGATTTGTCAATGCATACACTAATATACAGAAAAAATAAACTACCCAAATTCCAACTATGTCTTGCATTCTATACATTTACTATTTTATGTTCTGTGTTTGCATGTTCTCCCTGTATCTGCGTGGGTTTTCTTCGGGTGCTCTAGTTTCCTCTCACCATGCAAAGACTGAATATATAATAATATTTAATTTAAAGGCTATAGCAGGCTTTTTACAAGTATGATTTTTAGAACATAAAGGCTGGAGGGGCAAGGCTCTAAAGCTTTTCTGTATACTCCAACGTTACTTGAATGTAATTTTAATGAATTAAAATATAAAACAAACTCACAGTATACTTGCTTAATTCTTAGTGTGTACAAATATGCTTCAATATATTTCCCTATATAAGGGTATAAGCAACTGTTTTTTGCGGTAGAGATTTTACCACCTTTTGACCGAGAAATATCCAAAACCAACACCACTGAGTATCTTGACCTGACAGCTGCAATGTCTTCTGTGACATAATAAAGTGTAACAACAAACCACTTGAATTGTTTTTTGCTGTGGGCATAAATCCACAACTGTGCTCTTTTTTCCACATTTTATTTGCTCAAAAAAGAACTATGTTATTACCTGTATTGTGTCTGCTGTTACTTAGGTTAGAAGCCTCAGTGGGAACCCTCAGCATTGTGCTTACTGTCAAAACAACAAAATAAATGGCCTGGTAGCTCAATGGGTTAGGCGCAGATTCGAAACCCCGTCTGACTCCTATTTTACCCCCCTCAGTTGTGTCCTTGAGCCAGACACCCAGCGCTAGCTCCCTGTAAGTCACTTTGGATAAAAGCATCTGCAAAGTAAAGTAAAGTGAATAAAAGGTAAAATGAGGATACATCCTATTTGTTTGATTTTAATATCACTGTTATATTCTGTTTTCGTCATCATGTAAGTATGGGATCAAATCATGAACACTTTCTCTTCTCTTTGAATATAGTACAACAATATTTAGTGCAAATATGCATTTACTATGAGGGCTAGTGCCGCATTTGCGTCCACACAAACTACAATACCCACAATCCCCTTACCTCCCATTCGTCTTAGCGTTGCCAAGCGACGACTGGTAAAACTTTGTGCTAAAAGCTAATTTGTTACCCACTGGAAACACGATATTTAACACACATTTCTCTTAAAGCCTGTACTTCGTCTGCTTTTAAGTAAAACTACTGTATCTTTCCACTGAGTGTTCAACGTAAAATAATGAAGGAAACGACGAGTGAAGTGTTTTCCTCAGCGTCGCCTGGCTCCTGCCCTCCAGGGACCCTCACTGATGCTCCCATAGCAGAGACTCCCAGCAGCGATGCTCTAGAAGTAAACACAGAGATGGAGGTAAGGCGCAGGTTACATTAGCTTGTAAAACGCTTGTGTGTCAGAGTTTGAAACCTCTGTTTATATTATTGTTTTCACCCTTGTCTAGCTGTGTTGTTTGTATCAAGTGTATAAAAAAGACAGTTACATATTCATATCCTTTCCGTTATGCAACAGGTAAAGCAGGTAACCTTGTGCGAGAGGTCTGGGGAAGTAAAACAGCACAACAAGGTCAAATGAATGATTATTTTTTATTTCTAACAGCCGCTTTATGAGCAGTTTAGTCCTGAGCATAACGTGTGCTGCATGAATATGTCCATGTGCGAGCAGTAGCTGGGTGATGATTTAGTAGCTTGTTACTATGTTAGTTAGTATGCTAGCTTCACTGTTTTAAGTAAATAATGCATTGTTTTCATTTTATGTTTCCAGATGTACGGTGTTTTAACTGCTGAGGTAGTCTCCAGGTCCATATCCCACCATGGACATTTTGGCAGTGGGCTGCCCTTGTACCAGCTATCGCTGCCTGTGTGTAACATAAATATTGTGAACAATTAACTTTCCTAAATTACATTACATGGCTCGCAAAGTTGCTTTCATAACCACACTTCACATAGGGTCGTGATGTTGAAATGTTGACACCTCTCTGTGGTTTAATCCGAGAGAAAATTAACCTGCGTCGTATATTCCTCCAGAGTAAGAACCTCAGTGACGTCTCCATTCTGTGCAATTTTGTCCATCTTCAAAAGCTGGAACTTCCACACAGCAAAATAAAAGGTGACTCTTTGTTATAATCAGGTGACCACGTCATGCTCTTTATTAGAGCCTGTATTAAAAGAGGTAATTTTGACATGATTTAATTGTGATTGAATGTTTAACTTACTGTAACTTTTCCAACTGGTAGACTTGTCCTGTGTGAGCCACATGCCCTACCTCGTCATCCTAGATGCTTCTCACAATGAAATCTTCAACTTCTTTGGATTCCAGCCACCAAAGAACCTGAAGGTAAAGCAGGACCTTGAGCTGACAGGATAAGACATCATTTGATTGGTGGCTTGGGCTTCACTCTCTCACACTATTCCCTCAAGAAGGGCCTGGATTTACATAGCCCATCTGTAGTCACTTTGAATATGCTTACAAGGCGTTAACTGCCCTTGAATGACAGTGAACTTTACTGAATTGAAAATTCTTTGCCATACTCCGTGGATTTATTTGAAGAATTTCTTAAGCGGGATGTTGTGAAGCCTTTCATGGCTGTTAACAGTATGCTGCTTTTGTTCCAGGAGGTCAAGTTCTCCCACAATCGTATGGCAAAAATGAAGGATTTGTCAGCCTATTCTTCCCTTAGTAAACTGGATCTGGACTGTATCCTTACTGACAGACATTTACATTTATTGAAGTGCTAGTGCGCACACACAGGCACACGCACGCTCTTTTCTCTTTTTTTTCCACTAATAATGCCTATGAAAGTATACTTAACACACACATTATGCTTACCTGTATACCTTGTGTATTGTTCTTACCTGTGCCTCAGACAACAGTTTCAGAGAGATCAGTGGTCTTGAGCAGTGTTGCAAGCTAACCCATCTCAGCCTGGCACACAACAAGATCCTACAGATCAGTGGCCTGGGCAGTCTGCCTCTCACACACCTCTGCCTCGTAGGTACTTCTGTATTACGGTCTGAAGTATGATGAACAGGTACACATTCACATTCATACAGTGGCCTTATAAATATGCATGCTTAGCAGAAATATTTCTTGGTAAGCCTTCTATTTATATGTATGGCATTGCCTCGCAGGAGATTGTTTCTCTCTGCGTGTTATCTACTACCGTGCATAGACACTATCATTGTGTAGTTGTTCCTCTTTGTTGTGTGTGTTTAACCTCACGTATGTTCAGTTTCACCTGTTTCTATTCGTCTCTCTTTTCTCTCCCCTCTTTGTACGCTTTATGTCTATGTTTTTGGCAGAATTTTTACATTCACAAAAACCTTGGCCCCCTGTTTGAGAATCACCATATGGTCCAACAGCAGGCCCTTTTCTCTCTTGCTCTTTCTGCGTGTGTGTGTGCCTGTGTGTGTGTGAGTAAGCGTCCATGCATGTTCTGTCCTTTATCAGTGTTTCCTCATTGTCAAAAGCAACTGGTCTGGCTGTGGCTTCCTGACTGTAGCTTTGCTTTGGGACCAGCTGCTGGTTTTTGAGTGAGCCTGGACTGAGTTCACCACATACACACTCATATTTACCGTGTCCATCCAGCATCCATCTAAACCCCTCCCTGACCTCTGTACCCCACACGCTCCCTCCCTGAACAGCATGGCCCTGTCAGCCTGTTTCCTACACCATCACAGTACCGACCCACAGCTTCAAGAGTCCAACACAGTCAAATCCCCCCCCCCACGACTAGGCGGCATGCTTGGCAAGAGTAGAACAAGGTGTGGCCAGACAGCGAGGTAGCAATTTTAGTCAGTGGAATGCAGCGAGAAGCAAGCCAGGAACCCTGACAGGGGACGAATGCCCAAGCTTGGTACTTTGGTTCATAACGTGCTGCTCGAGTACCTCGCCAGCTGTTTGGCTGTCAGTCCTCAGCTGTCACGATTTAGCATTAAGAGACAGGCCTGCCACTCAACTGCACTGAGGTGAGGAAACGTTCAGGCACCCCGCAGAGTGACCGTGGCACGTCCTTAATATTTCTTAGTGGGAATCGTTGACCATAAACTGACTTTGAAGCCATTTCTCATTTGCATGCATATAAATATGAGGTACTTGTTCCTTTAAATGTGTTCTGTGTTCAGAGGGGGAACCAGCTGGAGAGAATTGAAGGGCTGGAGAATCTGAAGAGTCTGCAGGTCCTTGACTTGTCTCAGAATCGCATCACCAGTCTCTTCGGCGTCCAAAATCTCTACCTACTGGGTTCCATCAATCTGGAGAAAAACCTGGTATTTATCACAGGGAACCTTTATTGTGTTAGGATAAATATCATATGTGTTTCTGCTAGTTTGAGTGATCCAAATTCAAAAATAAATTGGCATCAAACATTTACAAAAAATAGGAGCCTACTACATGAACAAACAGCACATGTACAACACATGGAATTTACGTGTTGATACTTTAAACAGAATAAATATTTTGTGTGTATGTAATACTAAACCAAATGCACCCTGACAAAATGTGAATGTTTTAAATAATAAATAAATTAAAGAAAAATGTGATTTACTATCAGCAAAGCCTGTGGGAAAAAGTTAGCATCTCTTTAGTCACCACATCCAAAGAACTATCAAATGTCATGGTTCAGTCTGCGCAGGGTTACAGAGCTGTTTTAAAGGCTTTGGAACAGTACCAGGGAGCTGATGGGGGAATGTAGAGGTTACCACGAAATATCCTTAAAATATATGCTAATCTATACAGTATACTGATTATTTTATTACCAAGTAATTTTCAGGTTTTCTACAATTTCTCTGTCATTTAATTTCAGATAACTGAAATCCAAGAGTGCAAACACATTCATGATCTTTTGCTGTTGAGGGACCTCAATCTGCTGGACAACCCTGTACAGGTAACTCAGTCCATACTGAAGAAAGTTGTATTAGTTATTTATTTATTTCAATGTTTTTATTTACTTTTATGCATTTGTCATATTCCTCCTGCCTTTTGTGCAGTGAAGTATGATGACTCCATGTGTATAGTTCCAACTAATGTTGATGGTGCTTTAACTAGATGCCTTTGTGTGTCGACTGTGTTCAGTTTGACAATACGTGAAATAAATATTTATGCTTTAATTAAACCTTTTTTCACTGTTTTTTGTTATACTGTATGTACTATATGAATGCAATTGGAAGGTGCAACAAGACTACAGGCTGTCAGTTGTTTTCCTACTTCAACATCTCACTGTGCTGGACCAAGAAAAAGTCACTGCTGAAGAGAAGGTATCAACATAATAATCAATTTGGTAATTCTATAATCAGACATACTTGCTTATAGTCAGTGGTTACTAACCTTAAATTTCAGGTTTCATCAGTAAACAAATACGACCCCCCTTTGGATGTGGTGGCAGCAAGAAATCACATGACTCACCTGGTGTATGAGATGTTGCAGCCCCAGGTGCTCTATGACAGGTCAGTGCATATATACTGTACAGTGTTGTTTAATATCCTACCTGCCTTGTTTTCTGAATGCAAAGTTTACAGCTCCAATTAAAACTGCCTCGTGGGTACTGGAAGGAACATCATTTAGGAAGTGCCTGTTGAGTATTAAAAAACATTCCAAATGTGATGGCTGTACTTATAAGGATGCATATCTTCTAAAATCTGCCATCTCAGAAGTTGTTTTCAAACATGAGCAGGATTTTATCTGCAGTGGGCACGAATTGCTCACATTATCTACTCTCTAAAAGGAAAAAATTAGTTTGTGTATCAGCACTTACAGTCAATTTACCATTCTCTGCTTTGCGTCCTCTAAAGAGAACATCCGTATTGCCCGCAAGGTTCCCATTTATATTGACTGTAGGAGTGACTTTCAAGAAGTTTGTGCTTCATGGTTTATTACACTTAAGTCTTGCTCATGTTTGGTAAGGGAGACAACTGGATATGAGGAGAAAAGTGTTCCAGCAAAGTTCATGGGAAACCTGTGTGTGTTTATGTGTTTATGAGCAGTACTTTGCCCAGTGCGGACTATCCCTATCCCATGCTGGTGCTGACAGGTCCTCAAGGCTGTGGCAAGAGAGAGCTGGCCCACAGACTCTGTCAGGAGTTCAGCGAATACTTTGCATACGGGTTAGTATCACATCACATCACTTACGCAATTCCTGAGTGTTACCATAGAAGTGCAACTGATGAACTAAATCAATTAACCAAAAGCTGCACAGACCTGCAAACTAGCATCATGATTCTTAGTAATAATAAATAGTACACCTAAAAAATATAAATACATTTAATTTATGTGATGTGATTTGAATCAAGCTTTTATCTTTTATTTTAAGGTCGTATTCCTGGCTATCCGTGACTGGTTGGTTACAATCCAGAAACCTAGAGGTCTTGGCTGTTAACTCTCTGACTGGCCTTCTTAAGTGGTGAAATTGTGTGTTTCTGTACTCTGTGTGTCTGTTCCCACAGAACCTGTCACACCACAAGGGGGCCCTACTTTGGAGAGGAGAATGGAATCGATTACCATTTTGTCACTGAGGAAGACTTTCAAAACATGATTCACATGGTGCGTTAGCTTGATAGTTTTTATTTAACAACACAGGCATATCTCAAGTCAGTCCATACACTCATTTATACACATAAGTGAGAGTGAAGAAAGAGTTTTCCTATCCTGACAAATGGTTCCTGGGGTTTTGGACACATTTGTTTCTCATCTTGTCCGTCTTGTCAAGCTGCCTGTTACGCAATAGTGGAGCAGGAAGATGGATAGAGGTCTGGGTCATGTAGTGATTTACACAGTAAGAGCTTTGATGCTGCTATCAGGCTGGTGGATCAGGCTAACTTGACAGTCTGTCCCTCCCTCTACTTGATTTGTCCATCCTTCACCTTTATCCTCCATTCCTTGGTTGCCAACTACTTGGTTTATTACTGCCCTCCCTTTCTTACTATTCATGCTTTGACTTTTTGTGTTTGCTCTCTTCTTCCTCTTTTATTCTTTTTTATTCTTAACTATGTGATCTTTTTGTGTCTTTTCTGATACCAAATTAACTACAAGTAGCAGCTCTTAATACTAATTATACCCTTTACTTAGCCACACAAAGAAAGCCTGGAGTGTCAGTTATTAGTCTGCTTATATAGAACTACAAGAATCATGTTTGTAATCGTGTAGAAATGCTTTGGTTGGTGCACACAAACATGCTCAGTGGAGCTTAAATTCCTCTTTGAGTTAGTACCTTCGAGAGACACAGTATTTAAAATTTGATTATGTCAGTTAATACATTTTCTCATTATTATAAATATTAAATAATACAATCTTTCATCTGTTGAAGTGAGACTATTTTACTGGGAAGAAGCTTAACAAAACAACGCAAACTTAGATGATCAGTCTCTCCAGTTGCTTTGTTTTCGGAAGTGTCAAGCTCAACAATTAGTTGTTTTAGTGCCAACAAATTGTATTTGATTTAACCTCAGTTTGGTGAGACTACAAATTATGCTGTTCAAATATGGTCATGAAGAGAAACAACAGGAGAGATTTCTTTGCCCTGAACACTAGGCAAAAAGAGGTGGGGGGTGTTTATGTGTGTCAAATAGGCGATATGTTCAGGCCATAGATACTGTATTTTGTAACTTTGGTAACATTATGAACAGTGACAGAAATATCATTATTTCTTCTAATAATGGGAAATTCCTTTGTAGGGTAAATTTATCCAAACCATACAGTATGGGGGTCAGTCCTTTGGCCTAACCAGAGATGCCATAGAGAATGTGGCCAAAGAAGGACTGGCTTGTTGTGTGCATATGGAGCTGGAGGTACGCATATGAAAAAATCTTTTTTTAAGGCATAAAGCAGGCTTGGACTGATTTTTCCTTTTTACGTTAAACACTTTGTCTCATCTTGCAGGGAGTGTTCAGTCTGAAGAAAAGCTACTTTGAGCCTCGATACATCCTGCTCTTCCCCAGCCAAGTGGAAAAGTACAAGGACCGGCTGAAAAGCCGTGGCCTCTACACCCCAACGCAGATTGAAATGGCAGTGTCACGTATAGAGCTCTACGCCAAGGCCAGCAGGCAACGACCAGGATTCTTCGATACCGTTATTGTCTGTGGTATGGCAAGAAAACTTTACATATTTGGTTGGATATAAGATACTAATTCTGGTTTGATATTCTCCAGTGTCTAATACAGTTGTATTCACAGTTCATTTTCTAGAAGAATAAGCCAAGAAATTACTTTAGAAATTATGCTAATAAGAAAAAAACATAAGGTCTTTGGTCTGTTCACAGGCAGTTTGTCACTACACACTTTCACGAAGATAAAAAATATCCAGCTTTACCCTCGCTTAGTGCCATCCATGCTGTTGGTGTAGATTTAGATAAATTAACCTGCCTCACTAAAATCCATACTCTACACTCTCTGTCCAATTACCACATTTATTAAAGGCACCTAGATGCAGTATAGCTCTGTTTTTCATTCCTTTATGAAAGCACTCAGACATGTTAGCTGTTTTTTTAATGAGATGAACATACAGGGAGCACAGGACTCTCATCACTTTTATGTACCTCATTACATTAAGGTCATAATCCCCATGTATTTGATTTATTGCGCTCATGTGGGGAAATGCATCAACTCTGTTCACGAACAGTTTTTTTGTGTGTGGTGTGTGTGTATTTATGTGTACATATATATACTTAAACATGTGAATAGATGACTGGGAAGAAGCCTACCGCTCACTGAGACACGTAGTGAAGGAGTACCTGTTGCTGGAGGAGGAAAAAGAACAAGAAAACAACACATCCCCTGACAATGACTCCATTGGTGTGTGTTTACCTGTTTAGCTCATCACCAGTCTTCACTCATTTTGTCGAGGTGTTAAGTGCATTTACGAACAATATTTTAAATTGGTGGTTTACAATCTCTTTCTCTCAGCTTTAAGTAATGAGCCAGAGGAGAAGCCACCTTTACCCTTGTCGAAGTCAGAATCAGGCATGGTCACGTCACACTCTGCCACAGCTCTTGACCCCACAGATCTTTCCTATAGAAACTATTTTACCAAGATCCAGGCAGAGCTCAGCCCTCAGAAGAGCCCCACAGTAAGTTTTAATATGTATGATGAAAAATGTATTGTTAATGAAGCATGCAAGTGCATGTTAAATAGACTCCATCAAATTTGTGGAAAAATAATCACAAATTGTCTCACAGGATCTTCTCTGTCTCATCTTCACTCTCCTTTCCTGCACGTTTGGACATATGTGTCCCCTTTAATCACCACATAAAATTTATGCTTCTTCTTTGTCATCTGCAATTTCTGTTTATCCCCCCTTGTTCTCACTCCCCCTGCTTCATCTCCTCCTCCTCTTCATTCTCTTTGCCTCTCCTCTCTGCAGGAGCTTGCTTCTATCAGTAGGCGAGAGCGGCTGGTGAGAGAGGCCATAGTTGGGAGGAGTCCAAAGGTCTACAGCCAGCTCTTCAAAAGGTTTATTACAAGTAGCACACACTCCACTGCACTCTAATGCTTATTTTCAAGAGGGCGCTCTCAGCTGGGCCAAATTGGTTTAATTGGAGCACTTGTCCTAACTGCGTTTTAATGATTTGTTTTGGGTTACTGTTTGACCTTGACGATGAAGTGGCAGGTGCTCAAATGATTTGAAACCAACAGTTTGCTATTATGATGGGCGCGTCTAGAGGCACGTTTCAACCATATGTCCTGAAAAATGACTTTCACCTGTTTTAACAATACTAAATATGCCTGAAAAGAGAGGTAATGAGCGTTTTGTTCTAGTGGACTGTCATATGATTTATACTGGTGAAGGTGACGCTTTGAATTTAGCAATTCAGTCTTTTTTTTGTTTGTTTGCCTCAGCTCTGCTCAAAAAGTGCCGTCATCACTGCAGACCTCTGGTACACATTTTAGTGAGGACAGCAGGTAAGAATACACACACAAACACTCACGGGTGCTCATAGAGTCACAAGAAAGATAGGATGTTACTGTATGACAATAACAGACACAGGCCTATGAGGTTTCACTCTGTATATGGTTTCTAAGTTCATAAGAAAAGCTTTTTGATTTATTAGAGAATCCGGAGGAAGCCTTGAGGTTTTTATAAAAATATGATCTGAAGACTTAGATGTGCTTTTGTTAAAGTATTCTTTACTCTCTAGACCAGTTTTTACAATGTGTTCTCTTTTATTGACATCATTTTACCGGTACAAGCCATCTGGGGGACATATCTGAGCACACATCCCACCCACATGCACACACTTACTTGCCCAGTCATAGTTTGTGTGCATGTCAGACAGTGTCCAGTCAAAGTTAAGTTGTTCTCAGTGGGATCAGTTTCCCAGAAGGTACGTTTTATGAAACCTACTGAAAGTCTACAAGTTCTATCATCACTGTTTGAGTGAAGTTAGCATTCCTCAGCTCCTCAGTATTTCTGTAGCAGATTCCAGACATCTGTCTACTTGTTGGCACTGCTCTTAATAGGGATGTGTCTTTACTTGTATGTTTCTAGCTCACAATTTGTAACAAACGTCCTCCTGTATTCCTCGGGTGGGATTTTTGTGTTTTATGTGCTTGAACACCTAAAGTATGTAGCAGTAAGTAAATAGCAGAAACCTGTATGTATTTGTTTATTTGAGTCATCCTCAAATTATAATCAACTGTCAGTCAAAAATACTATGTAGTGTTATCTTTGTCTGCGGTTTGACTTTCACTGTCTTTTTCCTCCCTTTCACAAGCAGCTCCGATGAGTCTCGTGCCAGTTCAGCTCTGTCTGTGCCCAGTTCAGCTGGGGCCCTGGCTGGCTTGGTGGAACCGCTAGATAGCTCTGTTGTGGGACACACACACTTGGAAACACTCAAAGGTAATTATAGTAAGTCTTCTATGATATAAGGAATTAATATTTTGTTATATAGCACATCAGTATATAAATCACTTTAGGCAAGTACAATTACATGCCTCTCGTGTTTAGTATAAGTTTAATAACATCTAATTTTAAGGTAATATCATACATTATAAAGATTTGATTGTATAGCTGAGCTTGTATTAGATAAAGTTTTTTAATTTCAGACCATCTGACACCAGGCCAAACCCCCGATGCCACCTGCCCAGATCAACTAGCTGCAGCTACGTCTCCCTCTTCGGATAGACGCCCTGGATCTGACGTCAAACCCGTCCTGCCACCAATTCCCACTGGACGCAAAACCCCTGCAGTACCCAGCCCAGCTCCGTCACCTAGACCCAGTCCAAACCCAGCTGCTGGGGAGGGTGGAGATACCAACATGGAGGGATAGATTTTAATATTTTAGTTATCTGACATCTAACAATGTTGTTGTTAAAGTCTCAAATTCAGTAAATATGTAGAAGCAGATAGCTTACAATGTCCATGTTACCAAATTACATTAAAAAAAACTGCAAAAGGTAACTGTCAGCCATAAAACCACACATTTGTTGCTATCTCGCCTCAAACCACAGTACTCAGATTGAGATGTGATATTCCCAAACCAGACACTTGAGGTAAGATTTCTGCATTTGCATTTTCCTGTCATCTATTACTCTTGCCACAACATGCTTGGATCTTTTGCACTTCTCTATACAGCAGGAGTGTCCAAACTCGGCCCTCTAGGGCCGCAGCCCTGCTGGTTTTCCAAGCATCCATGCATTTGTGACTTCTGATTGGCTGAACACACCTGATCAAGGT
>JAUMTR010000015.1:7892570-7963955 GCA_032270685.1 Microctenopoma stevenorrisi
AGTCACAAATGCATGGATGCTTGGAAAACCAGCAGGGCTGCGGCCCTCGAGGACCGAGTTTGGACACCCCTGCTATACAGTATACCTGATCAGCAACGGCGCTAAAGAGGCTGACTGGCCACTTTAATAATACACCGGTACAGTTTAATGTAATTCATTGTAAACGCTCTGCCACAAAGGATTCGTGATAGCTGTGCCAGATGTTTGTTACTGAGGTCAAAGCAGGTATTTTGACCTTCTCGTTTCTGTAACTAGAATATGACTCCATCCATCACAGTGGAATGATCACATTTCTGACAGACTGACCTAATAAAGTGGCCAGTGACAGTGAAAGTTGTGCTTTTCTTCTCTGGAGAATTCTGTCTTACTGGCCTAAGGCTTTCTAGTTTAGTACGATTCAAACACAGACTGATGAGAAAGTCTTTCAGTCATGATAAATACAGTAGTGTGTTGAGCAAAACAACAATTTTTTTCCCCCGTTCGTATTAATATGACCGAAGGAGGCATCTGTTCATGTAGGAAAGGTTTATGTCTACAAAGTGTATGGTACATGTCATGTTTTATGAATGAAGCATTAATTTTCCTGACAGTGAAGTGGCATCATATTTCCTGCTATTCAGTAATCTCATCAAATAGGCTTTGCCATTGACACCTAGATACTGATCTTTTATATGTAGCGCGGGGCTCTTGTCATTGGATGATAAATACATCATTAATCTTTATTGCGTCTGATGGGATTATTTATTCAACTGGAAATATGTTCATATGGAAGTTGTTGACAGGTCATAAACGAGCGAGCCATCAAACGTTTTTGTCAGCTTTTGTGTGTGTGTTTCACATTTTCTGTGTTTTAACAAATGTTGTTCATTGGTGAATCACAGTAAATTGAAATAGCCATCTCATAGATGTGTGCATCATTTAACAGAATCCTCTGCCAGTCTGCTTGTTGGTGCATGTGAACATTTATATATACATATTCGTGTTGTGTTTCCTGGATTGTGTGTACGTAGCACACACAAAAACACACCTGGCCATCCATCACTATCTGTCTTCCTCTCAGGCAGCAGATGTTCCAACCCTGTCTCAGTTCTTTGGCAGTTTGAAACCAGACAGTGTCTCTGGGCCCCTGGGGTCTAACCCACTGAAACTGCAGTCAGCACCCCATACTACAGCTTATCATGTTGTCTTTCTGCACATTAACGTTACATTGGATCTTCCTTTATACACCTTTGTCTCTGCTTGTCCGTGACTTTTTCGACACGCTCATCTGTAACTGTCTGTCTTTGTCTTCAAGCCTACTTGTTTGTGGTTTCACATGTTCACAAATGTTTGATTACAATGTTTTGCATGAACACACCCAGGGATCTGGAACCCATATCTGTTAATATGAACGGCTATCATTCTACCTTGGTTGAGTTATATGCAACACAAACCATTGTGAAATATTGTCCGTGGCAAAGGAAGTTTAAACAGCATACTGTATATATGCACTACATACCACACTGTCTACTGAAACACTCGTCTTACTTCACTTCACCAGTTGTGGAAAAATAAACATGTCACACACTTTCATCCAGACATAACTCGTCAAGACAGCAACACTTTTCAATAGAAAAAAAAAGCTGAGCACATTTTCTGGCAGAAACTAAGACTTGCTTGCATCTAAGATTTATGTCTGCGTGAAAGAGTTGTAGTGGCAAAGATATGCAGAAGCACGTTATCAATTTTGACAAAGCTCAAGTGCCCAGTGCTATGAATTAATTTTTTATGATATTATACTTGAGCCATAGGAAGAAAGAGCATTAATCCATATTTTCATTCCAGGAAGAATGTTGTTAGAAATAATAGAAATGGTTAGAAATAAAATAAATAAATAAAAAAGCACATCAGTTTGGCTGACTGAGTCTGTATCACCTTTGATTCTAACACTACACTACACTATGCTCCTGAATAGATTGGTTCTTGAAATAATGCTGCAGTTCTAAAGAAATCGTGGAAACATGACTGATCAATAAGTGATTTAGAAGATTAGTATAATGTGTAATTTGAAGTTACGCTGGACCTGTGTATTAAAATGCAAAAGACAGTAATAATGCATCAAATCCAAACTCAAAATCTGACTTAACACACACAAACAGTACTAATGCATCAATCTGTTTGCATTCCCAAACTAAAACCCTGCGTTGCCTTATATTTCTTTTACTTCGTATGTGAATTCTGTTAATAGTGCACAGTAGTTGCCTTCAATATCTGCAATGTGGAGGGAAAATCCTGTACATAGCATTTACACAACTGTATAGATTTTATAACAACATTCAATTTCTATTAAGTTAAATTGTAGACGCACACAAACACAATTGAAAAACTTTATAATACCGTGTAATTGTGATTTTAATCCTATAAAGACAAAGGTAAATATCTTGAAATGTTAGTTTGCACTCAGAAGAAATGATGTTTAGACAGCTAATGTACTCAGCCATGTTCACCAGTCAGGTTCAGTTTAAAATGATGATACTCTCATGTTGCCAGAGCTATTTCCACACTCCATTTCACTGTGCCAACACAGGATAAAGCTTTGTCTGAACCTGCTGTCATCTCCAGATAGATTCAACCCAATCAGAATTGTCAGTAGCAGGCCTAACTATGCTATGCTCAGCTACGCTGTTCAAATATAGCACTGTTTTCGGAAGTCAAGCATATTCATACCTAGAGCTTTAGTTCTCCAATCATTTTTCAGCCTGTTCCGCAATTTCTGTTCTCTTTGTCAGACATCTAGTCATCTGACCATGTGGCTACAACCATCGCTGTGAGCCGCCACAGTGTGTCAAACAGCTTTCAATGATACCCCTGCTTCATAGAGACAGCAATTATAATATACAGGGCCAGAGTTGCAGGTAGTTTCCCTTAATGTGGGTTTTCCTTTTAAAACACCTTGTGAAAAGACATGAGGAGAGAGGGGAAGGTTATGAGGCTGAAAATTAACTTGGAAAATAGTCTGTGAAGCTATATAATGTTACAGATGCAGCTGTTAACATGTTACCCATCATTTGCACGCGTGGGTTGCACAGTTTGAGGGAGTAGCAGGGACACACCCACTCATTTCAAGCTCAATCATACACATCCTTCCTACAGAGATGAAATGATAGACTCCATCTTTGAAGCTCCCTGGTGTTTATAACACCAGTCTCTGATTTTCCTTAAAATACCTGTTTCCTCTGAGTGAGAAAAGCCCCAAAACACGCATTCACACAATTCAACTCTATTTAGATATTAAAAGTTAGTTATGATGCATCTATCCATTTATATACTGTACAATGTTCCTACGTACTGTATAACCAACCAAAAGAAAAACTTTCTTTATGCCTTGAGGGCTTATCTTGCTGGTCAAATATTTTCTTTAAGTCTCTTGTCGCCCACTTCATAAGCATAAATGCTGCCTCCCCTTAAGGATAAGAACTACAGATTACCACCAGCAAAGACTAAGCTCTCACAACAGAACAGAACTCAATTTATCTCCACAACCTTTCTCTCTGTGTGCTTGTCTACACGACGTTGGAATAGGTCATGGTGGTACTATAATCAAAGCCTAAATAGGACACATACGCACAACATATAGCTCCGCATTACCTCTGCCGCATGATGTGGCACCATACTCAGTAACTATGACAACGGCACTCAGCACTGCACCTCCCTGTGTGTGTGCGTATAACTCTTCACTGTGTTCCCTGCGGACAGATTAATTCCCTGCCAGATTCATTCCCTGTCAACTTGCTGAAACAAAAAGTTTCTGTTTTAATTAGTTTGGTGCAGTGTCTCGCTTCATCTATCTATCTGTATTCTCTCTCGCTCACTTTCACTGTCTCTCTCGTTCCCCTTCTTCACTCTTCCTCTTGCTCTCTAGTGTAATTAAGGACAGTCAGTGTGGATAATAGAACCGTAATAGTGTGTAATTGCAATAATCAATACAGAGTGCATAGTAAGGAACTCACTATTCATCAGTATACACATACAGAGAGGTGGGAGGATGTCTCACGGAGCAAATGCTGGATCTCATTAATGCAGGTGTTGGTCATATTGTCTGTGCTTTTAAGTAGAAGACAAACACATATTGTGCTTCATGTGTACTTCAATAGGATAAGGAGCAGATCCTAAATTACTCCACACTCTACTAACTGTACATTTTAGGAAATACTCCTGTTCACTTTGTTAACTGTAAATTATACGAGAAATAGTGAACATATAATGTTAATTAGTGAGTGTTAGGCTTGTTGTACATTTCTGTTTACCTCTGGGAGGTGCCAGAGTGGCCCACATCCACTCGGTAAGCTAACTGGCTGCTGGCTGAGTGGGAGATGTGGTTCACATTCTCAGCTTCCTGGTGAGTTTCATTCGTTCGGGTCCGTTGTCACTCAGTGATATAGTTTTCTTTCATTAAAGACACTAACTCAGAGTAAAAAAAGTTTTCACACTGATTCTTATGTTAGGAATGAACTAAGTTGCCATTGTTAAGCTAATTTATTTTATATACCTAAAACTTTTAGCTGTATGAGTATGTAATACCACTAAGTCTGCAGTAAGAAGACTAAACTGGACACGAGGACACACATGTACTGTATTTGTGTCTGTGTCTCTCACGCCTAACTTGGCTGACCCCTCAGGGTGTGGGTCAGGAAAAGGAAGATTTCAGTAGGAGGAGGTGTCCAGACAAATCTCCTACTGTGGCAATAGCACCCCCCACCCCCCTCCATGGGTGACCTGACCTCACCTGGGAACAGGGTAATGGCTGCCTGGGGGGAGCAGGGTCCAGCTGGGCTGAACAGGGTAGGAGGAAAAGGAGATTGTGATGATTGTGTTTATGTGTTTGTCTTTATCAGCAGGGAGAGATCTCACCACGTGTGTGTGTGTGTGTGTATGACAGTGAGAGAAAGAGCCCAATCTGTGCTCTTATTTGATCCTTCATTTGCTTTTAAGGGTTTTGCCCTTTGATCCTACTTGACGTTTTAAACCTTTTGACTACTTTTGACTACTTGTCTATATGTCTGTCTCACCCTTTCTCTCTCTTCCTCCATGTGTTTTCTTCTTTCTGCAGATGTTATTCTCTTCTATCTTTTTTTTTTTTACCATTTTTTCCTGTCCCATGAGAAGTGTTGAATCACACTATAATAGCCAGAAAGACTTCAGATGCACCATGTGTTACCAAAATCATGGTATCTGCATTACTCTCTCCTCCCTCTCTGTCACTCTATATCCCACTTTCCCGCTCTTTTTTCCGAGCCTACTCCTTTCTCATAGTTGCTTTATACACCCACAGTTAATTTCTCATGAAGTCTTGTGACTCACTGAAGATTTCTGTCACCCTGAAGAAGTTTAGATTCCAACTATCCAACAAATTGCTGTCCTCATACCCCCAGCTGTGCTATGCACAATACATTTGACCAAGGTGCGACATTTCAAGAAGCATTTGATGGGAGTGAATAGTCAAAAGAGACAGCAGAGATTGCAGCAGAGGGAGCCGAGGCAGAGGTGTATTATGAGGACAAAGGTTATGTGACAGATGTGAAAACCCCCAGGTGTCCCCTGTGTTGAAATTCTTCACCCTACCATGTGTTCAAGCTATTATGAATTTGTGAGTTACTGGCTAGTCTGAGATTTGGAGTTCAGTGAGCATAAATTTGATGTTGGTGGATGGTAGAGTGTATGTGTTTACCTTTATTTTATTCTTGTTTCCATAAAATCTGAAAATCATGAAGGTCAGTACCTGCAGTAGGTATCTGCCTTTGTTCTATGTTGTTGAACATAATTTACCTCTTCACATCTCTGTGAGACATTAGTTTTATATGCAGAGATCTACTTCTTATGCAAACATGTACTTTGGTATTATGCACATAAAGCAGCCGTCAGTTCTCCTGACCATTTTCCAATCCACTGAGTACTGCTGCAAAGCTCCAGTGAGCTGTTCTCAGCAGACATAAGGCAGACCTGTCTCTACATGTAGTGTGTGTGTGTGTGTGTGTGTGTGTGTGTGTCATCCCTCAGCCTGGCCTACATGCAACACTGTACAACACAGGAGGACACATTCCACTGCGTTCATTGCCTGACTGCTGGAGTCCATTTATACACTATTTACTATTCAGTATACAGTTGTTACTTATGTCCGGATGAATGCATGGTAAAGTAGTATTAGAGGCTATGGAGCTTTTCTGAGCAACAAATGTTGATTAAGGGAAGAATTAGAAGTTTGTTTCTATGTGTTTTTTTCAATGTAAGCATATAGTTGTTTGCTTGCAGCGAATGATCTATTTATGTACATTTAGCTACTTTAATATACCTCTTTCAGTTGGTGTAGGAATAAAATGTGTGGTTTTACTTATAGTACCTTTATATCTGAAAAGGATGATCATGCTTTTTTAACCTTTAACTCTTTCCTAGATATCATGTTGTTGGCTATAGGCATTTCCACACTGTTCTAATGTGGCTCCATCCCGTACCTTAATAAAAGGTGTACTGTCCTTCACAGTCATGCTCTGTGAGCTCATTTAAATGCAGTTCTGCTCTACTCACTAAAGCTGGATTAGAGTAACCTGTGCAGAAAAAGTACAAAATCATAATTCTTGCAGTGAACTCCTTCGGCGTGATAACCTCTATAACTGAACTCTCTGTGGTTTTAATAAATACTTGTATTTTTACAGGGGCTCAGTACGACTAGTCAACCTGTGGATTACATGGATGATGCACTAGTGGACAAAAACCTAACTTTTTATTGTACAACATCATTAAATAGTGTCATATAAACATAAATGCTGTGGTGCAGCATGGAGGCAGACAGGCTCCCTGTCTGATGTGTATGAATGAAGGTACACACACATATATACACACCGAGTTAATCATTCGTTTTTGAAGTACTGAAGGTTTTATTTTTCCCCCTTAAGCAAAGCGTCATTATATATGCACAGTAAAAATTCTCTCTAGATGCCGTTTAAACAAGTTCAGTCAAATCCTGCGAGTGTAGTGTGTTATACTGACACGGGGGTGTTTGAAAGCAAGGCATGACATCATCTAACTTAGCTCATTCTCTACCTCACCTTATCTATGTCTCTGAAAGGTTCGGTGCAACTGCTGCCTTTTGACCTTGTAGGGTCTCTAGTTCCTAAAAATGCAACAAAATCTACAGTCACAACATTTTAACTGTCGCGCTGCATTTGTAATTATGCATTGATTTCTATCCCTGGTATTCAACCAGCCAAGATGAACTATACTTCAACTGTTGTGGCGAATTGTGTAAGACAAAATCCATAGCATACTTGTTGAGTGCTTGTTTCTGTGAGCTTATTGACTCACATTTCTACACGTGCACCTCTGCTTTTCTGTTTGTGTTGAGTATTGGATTTACCGTGACACCATGAGAACTGTTTTTGTTCATTATTTTGATATCCTTTGTTGACTTCAGACTGGTAATTGGACACACTCATGACTAATTCTTTCAGCCCAGACTTCCGCTGCATCTCAATTCTCTGCTCTGGTGCAGCTTGTCCCTACAAAACCAGCCTTCCTGCTGCAACCACTGTTTTCTTCTGTTGCCATGACAGCTCGTATCTCAGTAAGAGGTGTAGCGTCGCATGGTTTATGAAGAGGCAAGAAGCAAACACTGAGAATAGGGTCTTGTGCACATCGTAGCTTATCCTGTCTACGTGTGCCTGTGACATAAGTATGTTTGTACTGCTAAAACACTTTGAACAGATCAGACTTTTATCAATGGGCACTCTGCCCAGCTTGTATGGTTTATGGATGTGAGTCAGAATTACATTCGCCTTCGGTCAGACAAAGACTGCCCATCGTCATGGTGTGAAACTACAACAGCAGTATTAAACAAAAACAGATGTAAGCTTTCAATCTGCCAGAAATGCATCTCATCTATCAATAGCTATACAATAATGCAACACAAAAGAAGGCAGCAAATGAAGGACTTCACCAGCAGGTGACATGTCCTGATTCTGAGAATTTAATTTGTAAAACGTTCCAAAGTGTAGGTGGTCAGAGTTCAGCGCGGACTTTCAAATACATCAGAGAAGAAAAAAAACACTCCCCCATTTCCATTTCAACATCAAGCTAATGACATTACACTAATATACCCACCGATTATACAGAACACTGTGTAAGGAAATAATCAGGTCTGAATTTCAACTCAAAGCCTCAACTTTACATAATTAAAGTGCCATGAGAGAAATTGTACAATTAATGGAGAGCTTTACAACTGGTAGCTAAAGTAATGTTTGATTCGCATAACGTCTGTGATGGAGCCAGTGAAGCAAAAAAAAGAAAAAAAAAACGAAATGAAGATTTTAGAAATGCATTAAATCTGTATTTCATCAAATTAGAAGTAGAGCGTTTTGAAAAGCTGCCACGAGGCATGAATGGCGAATGACCGAGGATCTTTCAAACAGAATACTAATAGGTAATTATATCCACTTGTACATCATCAGTGGCTTTAGTGGTAACACTGTAGTTATGGAACTGATATGGCTTATAAGAAACAGGAGAATTATGAGACGTATGAGGTTTTTCTTTTTTGTCCCTTCCTTTGTGGTTTACGCAAGGTAAGATAGAGATGATCCCCCACTTAAGATCAGCAATAGTGCGATTACCTTTGAATGATTATTTTCACTTAAGTCTGTCAGTAAAGTTGTGCAGCACATGCACACGTAAATAAGCAAAGATCACACACACACACACACACACACACACACACTTGTAACTCATTTGTAGCTGTGAGCACGCATTTATTATCAATAACATTTACTCCCTTCTCACCCAATTAGCCTTAATTGCCCTACCTAAATACAAACTTTCTGTCTGAATCGGTTTTGCTAAGTTACTTTCTTTTTGCTAGTTTTCCTGCCTTTTTTCCCCTTTGTTGCTTTCTTTTATGTCTAAACTTTATTCCCACTGCACATGATTGTTTTGTGTCGTTAGCCTACAGCGTAAATTAAATTATACCGTAGCTCGTTTTGGAGCCAGAACCTCTTGTGACTGGGGGGAACTCGCACACACTCAGGGAAGGAGCGCAATTAGCTGAGACAAGGCTGGTTAATATTTCCCACCTGAATACCTCCAGCAGGTTCGCAACACCTTTATTTCTAATCACACCTGCTACAGTGAGACAGTTTGTAGACTGTAAAGAGGTGAATGTGTACAGTGTAAGGCATGACACATATTAGTAAAAAGCACAAGAGTCTCTTGACAATGAGACGCTATTTAAAGAATGAGCAATCACACACAGAGACACTTTCGCCCTTTGACTGCGGTGACAGTGGTCCTGATTGATCTGCCCTCCTGAACTTCCTTAACATGTGTTGAGGGTCAGTGGCAGGGCAGCTTGTTTTGACCTCAGTATACCACCTTTCTGTTTTATGACACTATACACACATGGATGTGCTGTAGAAGTTCTTGAGTTACCATGGCGGGTAAATTACTGCGGCTCCACTGTGAAAATGCCACTTTGCCGACAACATGCGCACCTCTTCTGTTTGGGAATTTACAGCAGCGCTGCTACAGAAACTAGATATAATGCATGACTAAAGAGGGAGACTATTTTAAAGCAGCAGCAGTCACTGTAATTTTGTATCTCTGACAGTAATGAATAGTTTCAAACGTATATTACCACTGCATAATTGCATATTGTTGTACCCTCTCCATTATTCACACCATCATCTAAATCTTCACCTCTGTCAGATCCTGCTGCTGCCCCACCTTCAGAGCGCTTTGAGTTATAGTATTTCACAACTGACAGGTGGCCAAACCCTATTAAACTGGTCACCACATTCCTGGGGTCCATTATTAAAGGTGACCCTTCAATATACACTGCACACACACATCAGCTGAAACTAACTTGTGAGACATGACACATTTGCTCTGCTTCCTGTTTTGAGACGATGTTTGCTTTTCGACCTAGTTTACGATGGGTTAAGTGTGAGTTTACAAACCATGAATACAGATTTATGGTGGAGATACAAGAACAACGGACTGGCCGTGTCTGGTACTTTCATCATCTGGTATTCTGCTAATTTGGTGTTGTACACACACAATAAAGTGTCGTTAAAGTAAAATAATGCTGTGTCAGGGCAGGAAAAATTGTAGTTTATATCACCCCATCAGATCATTTTTGTTGCTGTAAATGTGCAGTAAAAACGAACAGCAAGGTCAGCATGCAGATGGTATTCATGGGCTCAATGTGCTCTTGAAGTATTTATGTAGCTAAAGCAGTTTTGGTGAATTTTCAAATTGCTGACTGAAGGATTTCATTTACAGTATGATTGTGGACAATGGCGGTCTTTCCCTGCAAATGTTCTCCAAACCTCTGTATGTTACACAGATTCACACACACATACAGTATACATATACAGCATTCTTAGCAGTACTGAGTAATCCTCACCTCTGTATCTCTCATTGTCCATGTCTATGTCTCTTTCTCTGTCTCTTTGAGCCAACAGGTTGCAGCAGCTCCACTCCCACCCCTCTTCCCAGGTTTTTTCCAAAGTCTGTATCATTCATTCACTCTCACACAAACACGCCTACCTCGTCACACCTACTTTCACTTACATACAGACAACTAGATACTCATATCGATTCTCTTGTACCACCCAGTCGGCTATCACTGATAACACTCAGTCCAGAGTTTTTTTGCCTGGCTTGGATGAAACTTTTTCGGTATTTTGGGGGATAAATTTACCCTCTCCGCCCTGAAGCGATCACCTGGATGGGGCAGATAGCGATGATTCACTTGTCTGCAGTGGTGAGTGAGAATGTGTGGGCCTTTTTTTAGAACCATAGTCAAAACCCATTACTTTAACTGCGCTTTAATATGGTACTTTATTGAATTCCTAACTGCCCAGACACTCTTGTTACAGCCTAAGTGTCTGGAGTAAGGCCAAAACATTTTATACTGCATTTTATACTTATCTACAGCTCTTTCCACTCTGAATTCTCCTTAAACAGTACTACTTGTGTGATACTTTATCTTGCAGTTGTTTGTTTGTTGTATTTCACTTTAACTGATGAAGTAGCACATTTCTGCCATTGTGCCACTCGCACTAAGACCGTGCACTTACAGATAACACCCTTTCCATGCAGTGCAGATGTCATGCATGCATGCACAATGGGATTTTGTCTTTGGCACGAATACTCCACTTCTCTGAAGACGTTAATATGAAGATTTATATGCCTCCAAAGTCAATCAGAGCATAAAAAACAAGATGTCATGCGTTGATGAACCTATGCAGAAAGAATTTTGGACTGCTTATTGCATACTTGTCTCCGTTTGTTCAGTGCAAATGTAAAGTGACATTAAGGTTGTTTACTCCACCCTCATGAGCTGTGTGTGAGACCTGTGTTTTAGCTGCAGATCTTATACCAAATGTATCTACGTTAGTATGTTGCAGTTCTGAGCTCTGTGTGTAGGGTTAGGGATGATACATCCCGTGGAGTGGTGTGGTGGAAAATGTGTAGAAAATACCTGTCAGGCAGTGATACTTGAGTGGAATATGATACGTGAGTCTGTGTGAATATGTGTAAGAAACGGCGATGGAATGATAGATATAGTGAATACAGGGGGCGTTTAAAGGCCACAGACAGTAAACTTCATTTTTTGACATTGTTTAATCCTCTCAGGGCACCGATAAAGTAAAGCCCTGACACACAATACTGATACGTTTTCTCCAGCAAGGCTGGACAAACCGCTTGTGATTCCAGCACAGTGTCACTGATGAATGCCGTCTTGTCCGCGTCTTTTGTGGTATGGGACCATTCCAAACATGTTGTCTGAGTATCTAACGCTCTGTCACTGAAGACGTGTCTTGAGGTCTAGCTGGAATGAGTTGTGTTTTCGTAACACAACTGCAGGAATGCCAAAATGTCTCTGTCAGTCAGTGGACGAAAATGTCCAATCAGTTATATAATGATCTGCCTAGAAACACAATATGATACTCTACTGTCAGTTCACACTGAATTTATTTTACATCGTAAGGCAGCTTGGTTCAGAAGACTAACATGCAACACAAATATAAAGCAAAGATACATCAAGAATCAGACGCAAACAGTTCCACCATCCCAGCTGTACATAACACCTCATATTCTCTTGGCTGAGATTAAATAGCACGTTCACGATGAGTAATCAAATGTTAACAAGTTATTTTCTGGTATAATTGCAAAAAACACCTAACTGAATCAAAAATTAAAAATGTCTCATCATATTAAAGCTATTGTGAAGCCTTTAGGTTCTGGATGCCTGTCGCTTGTCTGAACACCCGTGCAAACCTATTTGAAAGTAATACGAAGATACATGCAGAGACAGATCTTAGATCTGCATCGGTATGTAAGGGAGAGAGTGTAGATTTTTCCTGAGTTACATTAGGGTTCAAGCCCTGTCAGATCTTTCTTCCATCTGTAGAGGCTGTAAACTAGTCAGCCTTTAGCCATTCTGGCTTAGTCAGACCAGATGGTCAAGTCACATTAAAGAATTTTATGGAATGCAATTTGTTTCACGTGGATCTGATTTATTTTGAAGTCATTGTGGTTTTCATTTATAGTTTCACTATAGAAATATGGTCTCATAGGAAAACACTGGAGCTAATGTATTAATGTATAGCATGATGAATGCAATGTGACTCTTAAATACTAAAGGAAATCTGTTATGTTTTCATGTCTGTTCCATGCACACACTTTTGTGGAGATGTTGCGATTTGCAAGCCAGTGTAAAACATAACAGCACAAACCATTTCCCTAAATCACAGTTAATGTGCTGAATGTGTTGCTCTGTGATGAACGTTAAATGGGATAATCCATTACAGCTACATGATTCCCTTGCCACTATGTTATGTGCTGATTTAAGGTCTGGATTTGATTCTACTTAGGCATTGATTACGCTCACTTAAGTGAGTGCTGTAGCTCTTTCTGTTTAGATACATTTATGTGGTGCTCAGTACACATTTAAGAGGGGTTTTTAACATAGCACATTATGGCTTCATGATCCTTGAGCTGAATTCAAAGTAGAACACCGAGCAGCGAAATGCACTGCACATCCAGGAATGAGTTAAAACTACACTTTGGCAAAATACTTACATGCTTGGCTTTGAATATCACCTCATAATATGTCTCAATGGAAGATAATATGCCAGTAAAGCAGTTGCAATGTCTAAATGGGACCAAACTGCCTCTACTTAAAATGTATTATGTAAAGTTAAAAGCTTCAGCCTCAGGTCTAATCCCTTTCATGCGTACCTTAAGTTTTCCCTGTCTGTTGAGGAGAAGAAAAAGGGGAGGATTTTCATAGCCCCAAAGCGTTACTGTAACTCCATGTTCTCTCTTGGACAGCTAACACTCTCCAAGCATCTAGATCTGCAGTGAAGAATGCACTTACTTTATCTGTCCTGTTGTCACTACTTAGAAGTACGACAACTTTTGTACTGGTGTTGAGGAACTTAATGCAAGTAAATTAGATGTAAGAATGTCACTCATAGCTTCCTTTTCTCATAAGTTTGCTATGGTGTCACAGTATCCTGTTCTAACACGACACACAATAACACGCACACGTACAAAAAATATAAAGGCTAAGGTGTGGAATAAAAAAGGATCTCAATAGTTTCTAGGTAATTGAAACGTTTTACTTTACATTTTATCTTAGTACTTAAAGTAGCAAAAGTAAAATACATCACTACTACAAGATACTGCTTTCAGTTGAAGAGATGATAGATTTGTCCCTGGTGGAAAGAATAAACAGTGTCAGCAAAATAATGAAATAATTCCAGCTGAATATGAGGTTACTTGCATGTTGCTGAGTTTGGAGAATGTTTTTCCATGTAATCATTTTTAATGTTCACTCAGTGTGTTTAGACCCAATGACTGCTTTTAATAGCTGGTTAATATTGGACAGTTTTAAAGCTCTTCTGATGCTTTTATTTACTTGCTGTCATTGGAATGTGTGGTTAAACTGTTTATATGGTGCACACCAGCTTATAAATGTACACACACACACTAGAATATAGAGCTAGAACAGCATTATGTATTGAGCGATGAGGTCACGTTGTAAAGATGTAAAATTTGCATTAACATGTGTGATATCTAAATGTGATGAAATCTAAAATGTTTTAAATTAGTTTTATACTTGATTACCTGGACAAAATGCATGGCACGTAAAACGTCACAGAAATATATTTACACTGACACTGAGACTTTCAAAGCCAAAAGTCTTAGCAACTTGCATAACGTGAATAAGATATCCTTACAAATGAATACTTGACTGTTTTATGTTTAAATGCCCTTCATTAAATTCTGTCCACTCTTTATCTATATAATTTCAGATAAGAGAAACAAAGAGTTGCAATTGATGATTGTGGAGAGGAATTCAAGAGGGAGGTTTGTGAAGACGGCAACTTGGAGTAGAAGCAGGTGATTGAAGATGGAAGAGGCGGAGGGGAAGACTTTGGGCTGCTGTTTTGTGTGGATCTGCCTACTCTCCCTTTCTCTCTCTCATCAAAGAGTCACAGCACAAACCGAAGGTAACTGATGATGTTCCTACACCTGATTCATACAATTTATGAATTTGCTTCTAATGTTTCTACTACCAAACATTTGCTTCCCTTTTCCACCGACCTCTCTGCTGCCACAGTGCTTACCTTATTACCATGTGCTACCTGTAAATGGGTGGGATAGTGATGATTAGATGCCTGGGTCATAGCATCTCCAAAACAGCAGGTCTTGTAGGATGTGGTTAGTACATAGCAATATGGTCTAAGGAAGGACAGGGTCATGAAAGTGCAAGGCTCACTGATGTGCTTACTGATGTGCATGAAGCGCAAAGTGGAGCTTATTAAGTTCATCCCTGCAGAGGATGCACAATGGCCCACAGAAGCAGCCGGCAGGACTTGAAGGAAATGCTGCTCATGTCTTGGTGCCGGATAACAGAGGACACCTTAAGAGATCTTGTGGAGCACATCCCTCAGCCAGGTCAGAGCTGCTTTGGCAGCAAAGACGAACCCACACGATATTAGGCAGGTGGTTTTAATGTTGTGACCAACAGCTGAGTCACAGCCATATGTCTGATTGTCAACAAGATCTATGAACTGCATGACTTGCTCAAGCCAAAAAAAGGGCAGATGCTCAGTGAATACAGTCTAGGTGAGTGCTCCATCATTAAATCTCCGCACTTGGACATGTACACTAACCCAGCCCCAGTTTCTCTCCAGAATGTGTCTAGTCAGGGGATTGAAACATCTGCTAGCCTCATGTACATAACAGCACTCTGTCTGCCAACCTGTCAAAGCCATCCGCCTGACACAGAACTTTAGCCCCAGGTGCTATTGGGTGTCACGAAAAGGTCAATCAGCCAATCAAAAGTTATATTACCTCCATCTGGAACGTGGTTGGAAGAAAGTGACAGTAGAGTTGGTGTGTAGAATTATGAGGGTATAAAAGTAGTGCAAGAGAATACTGAAGCTACCGTTGCAATTGGTGTTAATTCATCTGTCATCACTTAACTGTACGTAACACCTTCTTTACTCATTTACTAATTTAATGTAAATATGCAAAGTGTAAAGTTGTAAGTTTTGAAGCTATACTATACTATACTATACTACTATAATATTTATACTAGCAATGAATCAAATGACTACTGTAGCTTTGTTTGCGCATATTGCTCTGCATAAGCATGGAGTTTTGAAGCCTCTTTTAGATTAGTGCCCCTTTGTACAGTAAGAAGCTGCGTGAGTCTTTTTTTGTCAGCAAGCAAACTTTGATGAACCCTCAGTGAGCGACCTAACAACTTTCAAAAAGCACGCAGACAAAAAAGTGACTTGCTGGTGTTGAAATATCCTGCAACTAAATAAGACGTTTTGCCTGCATTACAAGTTGGTGGAGACCAAAACGGGGACAATAATGTATTCTCCTGCTCCCACCTTAATTATAATGTGACTTCATCAAAATACTTCAGTGCACCCACACCTACAGTGTGGTTCATGCATCTGCCATAGATTGAATCCCTTAAATTAAACTATCAGCGCTCAGTCAACTTATGACATTTTTCACCCGGCAAATGCGAGTGATGTTAACTGTTCCTCTAAAATATGTGAAGTGGCAGTAGGTAGTTAAATGCATTGAAAGGAGGCTTCTGTTTGTCAGAAATGCTGGAAGCTAAGTATTGTCATCGAGTAAAGGGGAAGCTGGGATTAGCAGTAACGTTAGTCATCCATGTGTGTTTTGAGCTGCACTAATTGTCGTGTTTTATATGTGTATGCCGCGGTGTCCCCAGAATAATGTGAACTCTTTTGCTAATGAAAAATCAAAAAGGCAACATTTCTTAAAAGCTAACATACTGTCTGACTGTAAAACGAAAGGAAGGCTTCATTCTTCTGGTGGGTTCCGTCTTTTCCTGACTGCAGCAGTGTATCACTGTTAAGACCATTTTTTAAGAAGTACTTTTTGCAGCACATGTTAAAGCCACTGAGCTACATCTAATGTGCAAATCAATGGTGGTCCAACACAGAGATGTGTACAACCTTTTAGATATCGGCATAGATAACCTTCAAGAAAACCATCCCTAATCCCTCAGCATGTGTTGTCTCCTTATCCTAGGCATGTGGTTCTCACCTGCCACGCCAGACAGACAAACTTCTAGATAATTGATCTTGTTTTCCTCCTCAGTCTGTGTTTGTCTGACATAGACCAACCTCCAGCTGCTTCCTTTCTCAAAGTGTAAGTCACGAGGTTTAATGTGTTTCTACAGGAGTCTGTGGACTAGAGATGTATCCCCATAAATGGAACTACCACATGTGCATGGCTGGTGTGGTTGGTTGCCCAGAAGAGATTTAACTAAGGATTGACATAATGAACTTTGTTGTATGTGTGTGATTTTGCCCACTATTGCTGAGTACATGACACTAGCTTCCACGTAGGTCTGCATCAGAGAAGAATATGAAATGGTATTATGCTGCCATTTTCTTTCTTCCTCGTGACCAGACATGTATAGGTGTGTGAGGGGGAACACGTGCTGGAGACATATGTCACCCCCAGTAAATCCTGGGACTGTAGCCAAAGGAAGAAGAGAGAGAGAACAGACGGGGGAGAGCTTGGTAATGAAATAGAGGACGGCAGAGAAGCTGAGTTATCACTTACGGAACAATCAGTGGTGCCTATCTCTTATTCACCAGCCTAATCAATGCTGTCGTCACTGTTGTTTATTGCATATGTAATGCCAGTAAATTGATTTGGAGGGCATGTGCAGATGCAGCAGATTTCTAACTATATTGCGCATTTATTAGGACAGTACTGTATGTGTGCATCTGTGTGTGTGTGCATGTAGTGTACAACACACAGAATGTGTGTGTTCAGCTCTATATCTCCACATTGAAAAGCATCTGAATCCTTCTGAAAGCAGCAGATCTTTATGTTAAATGTGTTTGTTTGCTTAAGCAAGAGGACTGACCCTGGTTTTGGGTATGTTTACCTTATTATTCTAAGCGTTCCTCATCGCTGTACTAAGGTTTTATTGCTGGAGTGCTCAGAATATTGATAGTCTCTCTGGCTCACTTGTGTCTCATTAAAAATTCATGGGGATTTGTGTGGTGCTCTGGATGCATGACAGAGGCAAATGAAAGGAAAAGCCTTAACATGATGGAACAAGCCTGGCATCTGGTGGACAATGTAGGAATAAAACATCTTTTTTAATTTATGTGACTTAATCATCAGTTATTTATCAGTCTCACCTTGTAATATCTTCAATTTCTTCAAACATTAATTCCCTTTTTTGTTTCCCCTTTGTATTCGTGCGCACACTAATTCTTCCTTTCTGCTTTCCTCAGCATGCAGGACAGTGGTACAAGCAGACATAGTGTTTCTGGTGGATGAGTCATGGAGTGTGGGCCAGGATAGCTTCTCCAGTGTCAAGGACTTCATCTCAGCTATTGTGTCCTCCTTCCAGGACAGTGTCTTTGGAACTGAGGGTGTTCGCTTTGGTGTCACTGTCTTTGGGGCTGTCCCGAGGTAAAATTCACATGAAATGTAACTGATAATATATGTTTTATTAATAATAAGATGTTAATAATGTTTTTTATCGATTATACAATATTTAGAATACATAGTATGCATATATTTATATATATATGACTGCATACAGGATTTTCAAATTGAAAATCTCCTGAAGTCTAATCTGGAAAAGCAAATGAAGATTGATAGACTTTTACAGCTTTGGTTCATCCCAACAAACAGACTTATCCACACACAAACACAACAATGGTTGTATTGTATGTTTGTATCGTCATTTGTACATCATCCAGTTTTCCCTCTAATCCTTTCGTTGCAGAATGCGGATTGCTTTGACAGATTACAGTTCACTGGGGGAGGTGCTGAAAGCCATCAAAGACCTCCCCTTTGAGGGTGGATCCAGGAGGATGGGTGATGCCCTCCAGTTTTTGGTTGACCCTGTGTTCAGCCCTGTCATCAGTCGAGACCATGCCCCAAAGGTACAATGCTTCACCCAGCGACGTGTGTAGTACTTACTATGCTAATGACCTGTTCTGTATTACATTGAGAGTTTGGCATCCACACAGTATCTAGAGCAGCGTGAGTTTCTTACATTCATGCTGAACACTGAAAAGACTGAGAAATGTGTTGAGAAACGTTTGACAAACAACTGTTTTTTAGTTTACAACCGACACTGCAAAGATAACAGTTTCCAGCTGGCCACCGGCCTGCATATGGTACATGCTCTGGCCCTGTGTGAAACGAAATGATTTGTCATGAGTCTGTATTTGCACTCCACAGGAATTGTGCAAAAGACAAACAGAACAAGCTGGTCTATAATTGTCACACCACTGTGAATGTGAAACAGATTTTGCTTTGTTTTGCTTTGTCTTCAGGAGAAAAAGTAAAGATGCAAAGTAAAGTAAACACTGCACATTGCTAAAAGTCAAATCGCTGGTCAGGGATTGAGCTGCTTTGTTACAGAGTTTCTGTCCACCCCACCTCAGCCATGATCCAAAAGGCCTCATCAAATATTCAAATGCACTTTGTTCCCGACAGCTCCAAGTTTGTGTCAGCTTAATTTCTCCGTCAGTCTAATACTCTAGTGTAGTGTCAGTATTACACAGCTGGTTAGTATTCCAGTCATCTCTCTATCTATGATTGTGTGTGCGAATCATTTTGCAGCAGCACACTTTACGTGGGAAGGCAGAGAATTGAGGATTAGGCTGATAGATTGAATTGTACAGCCAGCGCACATGCAAAGAAGCAGTTACATTCTCATTTTGATGATTTCTAGTCTCCGTCTTCATTGACTGAGGGCTGAACTTTGAATGAACTGGGTACATTTTCCTTAATGGGGAAATTATTAGTCTCAGCTGCAAATCAGCATCCTTGTATTCCACTTTGTCTCTGATTTATTTAATTATGGTTACAGTTATGAGCTAAACCATGTTACGTCCATAGGGGCTTTTATAAGCATAATATTGTTTACAAGGATGCTCTTTCTGCACAAACAACGCTATATTTGGAGGGTGGATTCAAACCTCCAGTGATGCCAACATTAGGAAAAACACAATACATATGTTTTAGAATACACATCAAGGATAGAGGGCCCTGCTTTATTTCTATTGTGTTATTTCATATCTATTTAAGGATTGCATTTTAACACATGCTTGCAGAAATGACTTGTACAAATGAAGCCCACTGAAGTAAGTCAATAGGAAACATTTAATCATTTACATTATGACTTTACATTTGCAATTTCCTTTCTGCAAACAGATAACTGTTTTGATTACAAATGGACCTTCAGACGACCAGGTTGACGCCGCAGCCAGAGCCGTGGCTGACAACGGGATTTCTCTCTTTGCAGTAGGTGAGCATGGAAGTTGTTATTGTGAATTCTTTCAACATTCTCACTGCGGCGAGTCCCTTAGATTTTATCCAAGCTCTGCCAGCTTATCTGCAGTGTTTGCAGTTAGAAATTCATGTCCCGAACATTTGAATTCATTGGAGTCAACTCAGGCATATGTGAGCGTGCGTGAGATATTATGTGAGTGAGCTTGTGCGGATGGATAGGTGTGTATGTGCAAACATGACAGCATCTACAAATAGCATCTGTAAATACAAATAGGTGAGCGATTTACTCAGCTCCTACGCTGTCTATGTCGAAATGCAGTTTCTTACTATGTGTAAGAGCTACATTGGCCTTCACATTTCTCCCTGCTAATGAATACATCGCTGTCAACCCACAAGTTGCTTACACACGTCTTACCCTCTGTCTTCTACATGCATGTATAAGCACACAAGCCGACTTCATCATCTCAGGCAATAATTACTGCTCATTAGCCAACATTAGCCAGTAGTGTGCTAATCACAGCCATTTTTCTTTAGGCGACCCTTCCCTCCCCCCATCTGTACCTCTGACAGGTCTCTGCTCGTCTCGCTCATCTCTCCCGCAGAGAAGCTCCGCGTGTATCTTGTGGATTGGTGCAACGCTATATGAGTGTAGAGCATGTGTAGCTTGAATGACACATGTGCATGGACGTGAATATCTAAATGCATGTTCTGTATATTTACATTTTTATTAATGAAACATTACAGGTGCACAAAAGTGTAACTGTGTGTCACCTGCTTGTGTTACATTGTCAGACAGTGAAACATTTGTGCCCACACTGGATCTACGTGAACGTCTGGGCCCACTTCCACAAACAGGCCTGACACAGAGTGCTCTAACTTTAGAAAAGTTGCCAGGCAGCATTTGATTGTGCTTGTGTATAGTGTTGCTCTCTGCATGTGTGTGTGTGTAGCTTTTCTGGATTTACAATAAATCTGTCAAAATGCCACAGCTCCCCCCAGTGGTTTCTGTCGGAAAGGATGTGGAGTAAAGCAGAAAGACAAACAGAAATAAAGACAAAGAACTAGTCAAATAGTAGTAGTTGACACTCACAAAGGTTGTTTTTTACACTTTTCTTTGAGAAAGGTGACTAAATAAAGCTTGAACACTGCTGTACTGTAGGTTCATCCCACGTTTTCCCCATTGCTTTGATGTGTCTCCCATGACCAGGTATCCAGGGAGTCGACAAAACACAGCTAAGGAAGATTGTGACAGAACCATATGAGGAACACCTACTGCTGGGTACCGATTACTCTTTCTTGGAAGCCATCCTTCCCAAACTGTCCCGCCGAGTGTGTTTTACTGCCTCTGAACCACCACGGCCTGTGAAAATGTCCCAGCCTGGTGAGTTAGCACACCTGCACAGTATGAAATCTTTTTTTTCATCAACAGATTTTCATGAATATTATAGTTGTTTGCATTTATTTTTATTGATTAATTGTAATTAACTCTTGAGCTTGAAATGCATCACAAAGATGAAAAGTAGCTTTATTTTATTTTATTCGCACAACTCTGAAGATTTCTCATATAGATTTATTTTGCATCCAACCTGATCTGCATCTCTTCTTTTTTTACCTTCCCCCTCCCTCAGTTGAGGAGCTTATAGTGGGGCCCAGAGATCTTCAGGTCAGTGAGTTGGCCCACAGCTCCCTCAGGCTGTCATGGAGCCAGGCTACTGGTGACGTGACTGGATATCGCCTCCTGGTTACTCCCCTCAACTCGAAGGGACACCTCCTCTCCCAACTGCAGAGACAGGTGAGGGAATGTGCATGTGCATGACAATAGCTGTGCTGCTACTAAACTTGACTGTGACACGGCATAAATCATATTAGTGATTAGATTTATCAGCTCACCGTGTTGAAGCTCTCAATCATCTCAAAGACCATCATACGCTGTAAACAGATCTTCTGTTTTTTAAAATCAATGCCGTGTTTATAAGCTGTTAAACTTAGTCAAAGACAGATTTGTGATTTCTCTCACTCTCTTGAGCATCTTAATCTCCACTTCATTCTTGCTCACTTAATCTTTTTCACACAAACACGCTCTAAGCTCCTCTTTTTTGTCTGTTTATGTAACAGATTGATCTGAAGGCAGATGTGAGCACAGCACCGGTGACAGAGCTGAGTCCTAAAACAGACTATTCTTTTACTGTCTATGCCATCTACCCCAGCCTCATAGGAGATTCGGCAACAATTACCGCCCAGACAAGTTGGTGCCATTCATTAGCTCATGCACTAAAAACAATTCTTAAATACTGTGTTGGATTTTACACTGAGCAACAAGTCTCTGTCTTCTAGCTACTTTGCCCCAGGTGTCAAATTTCCGTATTATTGAGGAGGGTCTTTTTTCTCTACGTCTGGGCTGGACACCTCCTCTAGGGAAGCTCAATGGATTCAAGATCTTCATCCCGAGATGTACGTTGACGTATGCCAATGCAACTATCGTTATTAGTAGATATATATTTGTTTCTTGTGTATTGATTCTTCTGGATTATAATTGTTTTGCAGCCAACCGACCAGGATTTACCTATGAGCAGCTGCTTCCTGGAGACACATCTTCTCATGTGATTGACAGCCTAGAGGAAGATAAGAAGTACACTATTAGTATTTTTGTTGTTTACCCAGAAGGACCCAGTGAGCCAGTTTCAATAGTGGGCAAAACATGTGAGTACTTTTGCTTTGGTCAAAACATCATAATATTAATTTATATAAACAAAAAGTAAAAGATAAATTATTTAACACTTAACCGTTTGAAATAACATGAAAAAGCTGACGCCTCTGAACTATCAACCAATCAGGATCATTGCAGGGTGTGCAATGAAAGTGTAGTACAATAATTCATCCACAGTATGGTGATGTTGTTCAAGGAATAAAGACACAAGCATCAGTTTGATTGTACATAGTATCATTTAGACTAAAGAAACAAAAACACATAGAAATGTTTGTGTGTTTGTGATGTGTTTGACAGTAAAGCTGGTACCAATTCCGAAGTTCCAGGTCGAAAATGCCACCACTGACACTGTCCAAGCAAGGTGGACGTCTGTTAGGGGAGCTACAGGATATCGTCTGACGTGGGCATCCCTAAGTACTGTGCTAATACTTTTTCTTGCCACAACACTTACGTTACTGATTTCAATAGTATACCACAGCGCTATAAAACAAAATGCTGTGTCTTTTAGATGATCACATAGAGAACATAAACCTCGGAGACAACTTTAATTTCTACATGATCCAAGGCCTTCATTCAGGCTCTGAGTACACCATCACCATCAATCCTGTCTTTGGAGATGTTGAGGGGCCCATCACTACTTCACAAGTCAAGACATGTAACTACAAAGTTTACAAGACAGTACAAAATAGAAGCCTGAGTTGTCACAGTTTTGTAGACCTAGGACAGCTAGACTTATTTTCACTGTGTCCACCCCCCACTGTCTCTTTCTATTTGTCTCTCTTTGTCAGTGGAAAGCAGTGCAGTACAGACTCTGAAGGTATCTGCTGTAAGCACCAGTACGGCTATCATCTCATGGAACAGTGTGCCAGGAGCCACAGGATACAGACTGGCCTGGGGACCCACCCCAGGTGACTTCAGATATCCCACACATGACACCATGTTGTTCATTTGGTAAAAGGATTCTGCTGTATGCGTGTTTCTCTTCAGATATTGCTCAGCCACTTTGTTCTAATGACACACTGTCACTGTCAAGAGAATTTGAAATGCCATAGGTTTTACAATGGACATCCACCCCACCGGTCTGCCACGAGGATGTGACACATGGCAGAGGGACTCACTCTTTCTAATGCAAGCGCGGCAGGGGAAAAGAGGAGGATGTTATGTGAATGTTATGTAATGCTTTCAGAGTTTGTCGGTCGGGACCGTCCCAGGCAGTTGGCTCTGAACGGCAGCACCACAGAGTACCATTTGAAGAATGTAGCCCATGATACAGAGTATGTCCTCACTCTCTATGTGCTGTTTGGATCTGTGGTGGGGCCTGGCATCACAGCTACCTTTAGAACATGTGAGTACCTGCTTTCGGTTTCTCGCCTCCTCGCCAAATGCACCGTTGAGCATCAGCAGGGATTAGAATGAATATCTACTAATCATCGACTGTGCATTTGTGCCAAAACTGTAATGGCCTTTTCTTTATTCGTTCAGTGTGACAGTGCACATTCACTCAGCAGCTAATTTGCACCCGTAGCCTACATCAAAAAATCACCACAAATAACAATACATACAAGGATAAACTAAGTAATTGCTAATTCCTGCCAGTATTGGTTTGCATTGCGTTGCATACTCAGGGTAAATAATGTGACTATCACTGTTGATCCTCATTATCAGCTCCTTTGGGCTACGTGTCCAACTTCAAGGTGACATCCTACACCAGCACATCTATAGATGTTGAGTGGAGTCCCATCGTCGGAGCCACTGACTACAAACTCTCCTGGAACACAGGTATTGCTTTTAGATTTTGTTTGTTTTATTACTTTCTAGTTGTTTAGTTACAGTATGTTTTTCATATTCACAGTTGTATACTCTCTGTACTGTAATATGAACTATGTGTACACTTACATGCTTGCAGATGAGAGCAGCCCCCAGTCTCGATACCTGGATCGCACTGTTCATTCCCATCGTATTGAAGATCTGAGCCCACAGTCAACCTACACAGTCACTATCTGTGCAGTATACGGCAACTCGGAAGGGCCAGAAATCTCCTTATCTCAGCTCACAGGTAAAGAATGGTAGTAAGGTTTAACTTAATATATCATGATTCATCTTTAGATTTAAATAGCTCTGTGCAGCTGGCCCCATTGTAATTTAATGGGTGGAAACGGCGAAGTTCTTCATCCCATGCTCTGGCACCCTGGTGGTGTCTTCATTTGACTGACAAGTCATGTACTTTGGACTTCCTATTTTAACCACAGTTCCTGTCGTTTACACTTGTACCATGTGCCACCACAGAACTGCTATCATTTTATCACTGTCACTAACAATGTGTGTTACACCAAGCTCCGAGTGCCAAATGTATTGCACTGGCAAATGGTAGAGTAAGAGTATCCACACTAGTTCATCCAGCTCTGGGATTTTGGAAAGACCCTTTTGTTGGCATATCACATGCTATAAAATGAAACCAGTATTAACTAATGTTGTTATGTTCCAGCTGCTGTCTCAGACTCAGAGCCCATCCAGGCAGTGAAGGGGGTGAAGGTTGTGGACATCGGAGTCAACTCCTTCACGCTGTCCTGGAGGAAAACATCAGGAGTATCAGGGTACAAAATCTCCTGGATCCCTTTCCTGGGTAAGGTACTGCACACCCACATGCACACATTAATGCCCACTTAAAGAACAACATTCCCAGGATGTTCAATTACACCCGTACAAGTTGCTATAATATATTCTTAACATTATATATGAGATTTGAATGAACAATAACCTAACTTCTAAGTTACAACAAGTTGTTAATGATGCTATATTTTGCATAATGCGTAATTACTGTTAGCTTTTTGACTCACTGAAACCACAAACGATTCCACACAATGGTATTTATCTCTGCATGTTGGACTTTATTATTCTGTTCTCAGGCGGTGTCGAGAAGTTCCACGTGGTATCTGCTGCATCCACCACCTTCACCATTCACAACCTGCAGGAGAGTTCAGCCTATAAGATCCAAGTGTCCTGCGTGGTGGGCAGCAGGGAGGGAAGTCCAGTACTGGTGACAGCACGCACCTGTGAGTCTAGTCTGCCTTACACTGTCAGGAACGTGTTCTCATTAATAGAACTACTGGGAGATGTTTGTACTGCAATGTTTACCAAAAATCAGTAGTATGATGGAAGTATAATTGGATCACAAAGTTCAATATCATTTCACTTTATTTGTGTAATATGCATTGACTATAATCTCCACCTCTGTTATAAACATCCACAATTTAAACATTGAGCAGACAAACCCCTAAACTTGACTTTATTCATGTTTTTTATGCTTCAGTGGATCTTCCAAAAGTGAACGGCTTTGCTGCTTTGAATACTACAAACAGCAGCACTGTCCTGAACTGGACACGAGTGGCGGGCGTCTCTGGTTACCTCCTGTCCTGGAGGCACATCTCAGGTCAGTGCTTTTACACTTTCATGAAATGGTTTAAATGTTGTTGATTTTATTTATTAAACTAAAATGAATTTTAATGCATTCTGTATGTTTTCTTATAAATTATTCCTGGAATCTAAAACATTTAAATTATTACTCTGCAACAACATCCTCTTCTTTTTGTGTTTCTTACAGTGTTGGAGACTAAAACAGAGACTCTGGGCCCTGGTTTCACCTCATATAAGATTGGCGATCTCCAGTATGGCAGAACATATATTTTCACCATTAGACCTTTGTATGGAGAAGTGGAGGGACCTATAAGTACTGTGTATCAGAGAATATGTAAGATCACTTAGTTTTCTAAAACATCTATGAGACTGTCTTGCACAATGTAACATGCTCACTTATTTGGCAGCGTGTACGTGTGAAATCAGTAATTCACAAACTGGACCAAAGCATATTTTACAAAACAGAAAATAGTGTGTTGCTACCAAAAAAGCCGCAGCAGTCTTCTGTCCTGGTATAATTCAGCATGGAGTCACTACAACAGTCTGGTATCCCGTTTGTTGTGGTAGAAATGATTATGTTTCCCTCCAGAGTTTCAGTTTTCTAATCAATTATCTCATGGCTCTGTGCATCTCAGTGGGACTGGATCCTCCAGTGGCAACAGTCCAGTCTGTGCCGCCAGCCACAGTTGCCCCGCATTCCCCTCACATCACGACAGCAACCCGGCACCCCATCGCTGTGCCACCAACTAAAACCGTAAGCACCACAAAGCCCCAGCCAAGTGTTACTGAAGCCAAAGCAGCAATACTCACCTCCCTAAGATTACCCACAGTCAGTGCACAGAAAACAGCTCCACCACAGCCAGGTATGTACCAGAAATTACCGGCTGGCGTGTGGTTTAAATGTTGTGTTTATAACCTACAGTGATTTGTATTATTAAGCAGATCATTGCCTCATCATGCACATTAAGTGTTGTATGTTTATGTGTTTCTGTGTTTTGTCAGTGTGTGCTAAGGCAAAAGCGGACATAGTTTTCTTAGTGGATGAGTCCTCCAGCATTGGTGCTAATAACTTCATCAAAATCAAAGACTTCATGTTCCGGGTGGCCACTTACTTCCCCGTTGTTGGCCCTCAGGGTACACAGGTTAGTTTCCCAGCAAAAACTTTGTTGTTTTCTTTCATTAGGTCTTGATAATGTGGGTTGATGTTAATACTTTGCTCTCTGTGGCCCTCATAATAGTTTGTTTAAAACGGCAGGACAATTACAATTTGGAATGGATTACAGTGATTTTAAATGATAATATATGCCTGCAAGGTAGCAAACTGCTCCAGTGAGAATACTGTCCATGTCAGTTTCATTAGCAGGAACATAATGAGCATTTCTTTCACTGAATGAGCAGAACTGCACTCAAATATTGGCAGAGAGGATATACAGTTTGTCTAAAAAGGATGGACTTTAATAAAAAATTTATTAAACGCTCAATTTTAAATCACTGGAAAGCTGTGATGATAATGTGTAATTTTTCCATCACTCTTTTTCTCAGATAGCTGTGGTTCATTACAGTGACGACCCACGAATTGAATTCAGTCTAAGTGACTTCAAAGACAGAAGTTCTGTGCTGAGGGCACTCAGAGCACTACGTTATAGAGGAGGTAACACCAGAACAGGTTAGTGATATTCACACGACGTGCTCTCAGAAACACGCACCCTACTTCTGTAGCAGAATTAGTCCTGCTGTTGATGTCATAGCCTGTAGCAGCTATAGCATCATACTGTAAGCGTACTGATCATACACTACGTTTGGTCATTCTACCACTGATCCCAACATTGTAGATGTTTGTCAGTTGTCCTAGAAGATTTTGCTGAAACAAATAATCCTTAATAATAAAAGTTCAAAGGCCAGTTAATTAGTCAGTTAATTGTTTTAGCTCTTATTTTGTACATTTCACAGGAAAAGGCATAGGCTACGTTCTCCTGGAACTATTCAAAGAGTCACTGGGGATGCGACTGGACGTGGCCCATGTTCTGGTCCTGATCACAGATGGCAGAGCTCTGGATGATGTGGTTCCACCCTCCGCAATTGCTCGTGTTTTGGGTCAGTTAAAAGTTTCAAACATACGAAAGTTGTTGCTTCTTATCACTATGAAGAAAAAAAGATCTAAGCGAATACTGTGTGAATGTTCAGTCTGGATTCTGATGTTTTAAATCTGTGTCGCTGTAGGTGTCAGTGTCTTAGCAATTGGAGTCTCTAATGCAGACATAGATGAGCTGAATAAAATTGCATCGCCCACCAGCTACAAGAATATTTTTTACTCACCAACCTTCGACGACTTTCCCTCCATAGAGAGAGAGTTTATCAGTAGCATCTGTAGTGAGGAACTCCTCTCCGAGTACAAACATCACCACGAGGTGACGCAAAACAAAGCAAATTCTTTATTTGTATTACTGTATGTCTATTGACTGATCCATAATGCATTTTCACTCATAGGTTGCTCAGCTGGACACACCAACTGAAGACCCAGAGGTGCACTTTTGGAGGGTCCCTGCTCCTCCCTGCTCCTCCCAGTGTGAGAAGGTTGGTATCCTCATCCTCCTCTGTCACTGACCCCATCATTACTCTACTCATCACTGTCATTAGCCACAGTTACTGTGCCACTAAATCAAAGGCGGCAAAATATCTGCACTGTAAAAATACATGGATAATTTCTGACGTTTATGTACAATTTCTACTTTTTACTATAAATAATTAATTAATTCCTCCCTTCTATTAATAAACAACTACTCATTTGTTTTCCCAGGGAGAGAAGGGGGAAAAGGTGAGTAAAGTGAACCGTGTTAAAGATTAAATAAACTGACAATTCTTGTACAACATATTGTTATTGGTATTTGTTCTCTTCCAGGGAGCTGGTTTTGGGTTCGGAAGCCTGGTACGTGTTAGTAGATCTCTTTATTTTTGCTACAGTATTAAGCTCGTTAATTGATAATCATTCACTTGCCGCTTGAATTGTTTCTGTAGAAGTTTAAGCAAAGTCCGGGACAATATGATCCTTTTGTTTCCTCCAAAGGAGAGACTGGAGAGAAGGTAAGAATCAGCATTGAATACTCCTGCTATGCTGTGTATACCTATAATATAGTAATTTATCATATACAGTACTTTTATTTTAAACTTGATGACACAAACAATTAACAGTCGCATGATAAAAGGGGAATTAGAATAGTCTTCATCTGGTTCAATCATATATTTCCCCATGTTGAATAAAATCTGATGTCTTGAGATCAAAATATGTTTTGTATAAAATGTGACACATCAGCTTTTCAGCGTATCTGATTAAGAGAACAGAATAAGCAGTTTTCAGACATTCCAGATGAAGAAACTGGTGATACTACCTGACCTCCTAATAGGTTGCAGTGAGTTTTGGCACAAAATGTATTTCTCCATAGGCGAAGTATATCAAACTCTACGTTGTCATCGCTTTTCCTGTCTCATAACCCTTGTGTTGCTGTCGGTGTGAGTGTGGCTTTGCTGTGTATGTCTTATATTATATTTTTCAGCTCAGACCACTACGTTTTAATTTGACAGGGCTCTCCAGGAACAGATGGTATACCTGGGTTGCCAGGACGACCAGGGAGAACCGGACCACCTGGTTCGGCCGGCCAGCGGGTAACTTAACTTCGCACTGACCTGGTTAAAGCTGATTTCATTTAGGCGTGACTCTGAAAATGCTGCTGTTTTTTATTCAGGGCCAACCAGGCATCCCAGGTGACATGGTAAGGTCACAGCTGCACATTTTTGAAACTAAACCTCCTTATTCATGAATAGGTTGCCTTTGTATTACGTGTTTAAAATAGAATTGTCTTTTAGTTCTCTTAGACTTTGAATTGATCATGTTTAATGTCTCTCTCAATGACAGGGACCTCCTGGACTCACTGGTCCAAAGGGTCACAGAGGAGAGAGAGTAAGGCTGGCTTGGTTTTCTGTCACGGGTAAAAGGAAAAGCTATGAAGCACGTGCACTCTGTTGCGTATCCAGGTTAACTTTTCAAACGCTTTCACACAGGGAGAGCCTGGCTATGTCATACCTGGCACAGATGCTAATTTTGTCCCTGGACGAAAAGGAGAACCAGGATCTTCAGTGAGTCTGTAGAAAAAGAACCTTTAGAATATTTGAACAGTAAATTTCCACTTAAAGTTTGTTCTTTCCATGTTACAGGGACCTCAGGGACCTCCTGGCACACCAGGGGCCAATGGAGCTCCAGGTTTCCCCGGTCAGCAAGGACCCCCAGGGCCACCAGGAATATCTGTCAAGGTAGAATGGACCAAAATTGAGTCAGAAAAGCTGCGCATTGGACGTCCCAGCTTAATTACAGCTTTTGAGATATGTGTTTTTCTTTGCCTTCCACCAATGTGATATTGAGATGTATTTGTGTTTCCTACTACCTGAGATATCACATATCATATTTGCCAGCTTGCTATATTCTGTATCAAACATTATAAAGTTCTTAGACATGGCTCCTAAGACGTTCAAGAGTTGGATAAACTGTTTGTACTTTTAGGGAGATCCCGGAGAGGCAGGTCTAAAAGTAAGTGCGAGGCGAATCTGTTTCATTTTATACGTTTCTTTAGGTTTAAGATATGATTTGTTATGACTACAGTGTAAATGGACCTAAAAAGTATTTTATTTTAATTTACTTCAATATATTTTGTCTAATTACATCAGAGCCTGTTTTTAATCTGCATTGTATTATTTTAAATCTGATAATACTTTGATTATTTTTGAAAGGGTTTACGTGGGAAGCAGGGCATGAAAGGAGACAAGGGAGAGTCGGGAGAGAATGTAAGTGCACGGTTGATAAAATTATCTCTTCTTCCGAAATAGATTGCGGAATAAAAATAAAAGACCATTCAGATTCTAAGACGAGTGCTTTTCTTGATTCTTTGTTTCACAATTTCACACTCAAACACTGATACATATATGGGAACTATTGCAGGGTACTGCAGGTTTGCCTGGTCCCATTGGCGTCAATGGGGTACCAGGATTACTGGGTCAGAAAGGAGATAAGGTAAAGAACTGTACCATACCATCTGTCCACTAACTATTGTACATGAATATAAAATAGAGTACTTGACCTGATAAATTCTCTTTTACTTTATTTCCAGGGTGAAGAAGGAATTGGAATAAAGGGCATTCAGGGTCCTCGTGGAGAACCAGGAGAGAAGGTAAATAATAATGGACTAACATGCTGATGAGAGATTCCCTGTTTCATATGCTTCGAGGTCCATGTCAACAAGTCACAGACTTTCATTTGTAGATTTAGTGTGTCTATTACGTGAGCAGTGACTTTCAGTAAAAACACCTGAAATTAAAAGGTTCTCAGCATCACACAGTGGTTTCAGTCAAGTGAATAACAAGCCAATCGTGTCATCATTTTATTTTGCATTTGAACTTTTGTTTTTGCAGGGAAATATTGGGTTAACAGGACCAGTTGGCCCAAAGGTAACCAAGATTAAAATGAAACATAAAACTTCCAGTTAACTGAAAATTATTTTTCTTTTTTAAATAAAAAAAAACTATTGGGCGCATAATACTGGTATATGCAATTTTTTTAAGGGTGATCGTGGAGAACAGGGCATCCAAGGAATCAGCGGACCTCGGGTTTGTATCATGCTCACATGCCATGAATTAATGCCAGCTTTGTCTAATGAGATGAAAGCAAATCTATTTAATGAAGGTGATTTTTGTGTAAGAATCCATGATGAAATGAGTCAGAAGAGGTGATTTATTTGTACCTTCAGGGAAAAAAGGGATTCAAAGGGGAGCAAGGGGACAAGGTGAGTTCATCCCACACAGATGTCTGCTCTGTTTATCAGGCTAAAAATATGTATATGTATATGCTTTGTAAATATGTTGAAGTAAAAAATAATGTTATTGAGTTTACAGTCAGGCTAATGGATGAATAACACTGGGATAACACCAAAAATGTGTTGATGTTATTTCTGTCTTTTAAGGGAGACCGTGGTGAGATCGGACCAATAGGACCACAAGGACCCACAGTGAGAACATTTGACATCTTCATTTGCTTACAACACACACATAAACACAATATGCCACAGGTGCTCAGATAAAATATGTACATTTGTGAGCATGCTGCCTCCAGAGAGGAAGACATAATTTCCTAGGAAACCATAATCATGATTGCTTCACTCAACTGAGTTTAGTAAAATACAAATTTGATTGTGATTACAAAGAAAGCCTGAGACAGTTTTAATATATTAATTTAAGACGAATTCTGAGAAGTAGGAGGAGAAACCAGGGAAACAATATTCAATAACAGTTTCTCGTCTCTACACAGACATTTGGATTTATAAAGGAATACATGAAGAAAGTATTTTTTTCTACGTTGTGAAGATTAGGCTCCATAAGATATGCTTGTGATTAAATAAGAAATGAGCCAAGTTGTCAAACCTCAGTGGGTATCTCTTACAAATGATCCCTTTTTTGTGCTTCACTGATTTTTAATTTAAGGCTGCATAGTCTTTTGGAAAAGATTATCATATAAAATGCCGTCACAAGGCCCACATTTCTCCCTTTTGTGATACCGATTTAATTCTCAATTCAACAACTTTACCTTTGCAGTTAACAGTTACAAAGGAGCAGCGTAACAGAAGATAGCACAGTGGAATGAAGACTTTTTTTTCTTATGATTAAGATTAGATTAGATTAAAGTAAATATTAGAAATTTGTTTGGATTCGCTCTTTGGTTCAAAATCTAAAATAATAGCCGTTGGCAGAAATCCTGAGTTAAAATAACAATCAATCAATCAATCAAATCAAACCAAAAACAGCCAAACAGAATTTGCATGTATTTTACATTTTTCTTCATTTTTCCTTCAGGGACTGATGGGACTGATGGGGTTGAAAGGAGATGAGGGTTTGAGAGGACCCCCTGGCGATCCTGCCAAGGGTGTAAGAAACAGTTTTGCTCCTTTAAATTGTTGGAAATAGAAACACATCATACACATCAGTCTTTTTTCTCCCATCACAACAGATAATTGGTCCAACAGGAAAAAAAGGTGCCAGGGTAAGTAACTAAAGTTAAAGTTTGTATTTATCTATGATGACTGTGTCGTTAGATTTGACTGAAAGCGACGTAGAAAATCACATAACGGTCAGTACACAAATGCTTTAAAACTCAAAGGATACTGGACCATTGCATTCATCCAACTGAGCACTGCACCAGCAAGATGGGCACCCACACATCTGTCACTTTGATAAATCTTTTCACGACATTGTACCTAACTTTTTTGCCCCATTCATCCTAACTTACCCAAATAAGTCAATCAGACAGCAGGAAGTGATTTCTTCTATCAAAACATTGCTAATTAATTGTTTGGGGTATTCTTGCCCACTCAGATTCAGTCCTCTGGGTTCCGTTTCAAACACAATTAAGATTTTCTCTCATTAGCTTTTGCAGTGGGACTGAGCACTTCGCTGAATGTGACCTTTTTTATCTCGGCCCACAGAGTGCTATTTAAAGTAAAGCGAATTGTTTTGCAACTGTAAAATGTAGTCTGAGACCAAAATTGTGTTGAGCGATGTTCTGTGCATTAGATGTTTGTGTTTTTTGTTTCTCAGGGAGACATTGGTCCAGTTGGCCTCACAGGCCCTCAGGGAATAAAGGGTGAACGAGGAGACAAAGGAGAAAAGGTTAATAGTGATAGATTTGTACATGATTCCTGCATCTAAACTTCTGATTTATTAATTTAAGAATGTGGCAAATATGAAAACTGTAGAAAGAAAATACACGAAGACACGGTATGGGTATGGTTTGTTTTTTGTGTATAGGGCAATCCTGGGTTTGGGATTCCAGGACAACAGGGACCAAAAGGAGAAAATGGCGAGAGGGTGAGTTACTTAAATGACTGACTCACTCACTCAAATGTAATAACAATAAAGCAGAAGATATCTGTTAATTGTTGATACATTTATCTTGTGTGTTTCTTATTTGTATCATTCACAGGGAAATGTTGGTTTGTCTGGGAAACCAGGACCTAAGGTTAGAAAACTCTGATGATTTTACAAGCTGCTCTTAATAATATCAAGAGTAAGTTTAAAGAAATGCTAATGCTACTCACAACAAATAGCTAACACATCTTCATAGCCCGTATCACTGGCACCAAGTGGCCAACATATGAATGTTTACAGCTTGTATTATAAGAGGTTTAATGTAAATGTTAATTGCAACTATTAAAAACTCCTAAAATGTAATATTTCAAATATCATTTACCAAGGTTGCTAATGTTTTGTTGTCCATTTGTTTATCTAGGGGCAAGATGGATCTAAAGGTGACAAAGGGGATATTGGTTTACCTGGCAATCCTGCTGAACCAGGATTAAGAGGTAAAGATGTAAGTAAATCCTGAGTAGTTGACACAGTAATCATGCAAGTCTCCTGTATGGTTCAGTACGATATATGTTTAGTTTATATTTTTAGGTGTTTATTCGGAATCCATAACACCAGGTGAAATTTCATGACCATTTAGTGAAAGTACAACAAGCCAGCATGTTCTAAAGAGAACCCAAATTAAGCTCTTTACACTGCATTTGAGTTTATATAAATAAGTTAATCACTGACTCTTCTCTTTTACACATAGTATATTTGCAAATATGGCAAAAGAATTACATTACAATAACTGACAATGAATTTGTGTGTAGGGAACACCTGGAACTAAAGGAGACCAAGGGATCAAGGTACAAGTTTATGAGATCTGAACATTTACCTTGATGCTTTTGGGATTACGGTGATAAGTCATTTCGTGTTTCATAGGGTGAACAAGGACCACCCGGAGAGACTGGTGACAGAGGAATCAGGGTATTTCTTTGTATTTCAAAACGTAAAGTATCACAAAAAAGGGCATACAATTCAAGAGACAGCAAGAAAGCTTTTATAGTTGGTTTACCATCTGTGTCATTGAAAACAGCAAGACTTCACTGACAAATTTAAGCCACACAAAAAAATAGCTCAAAAGATCAATAATATTGTAGAAAAATTGACAATTTGCACATTGCACTCCAAGCTTCTCTTGTCTTCCATGTTCCTCGCCAAGGAAACACGTATGCAGCAATTACATATACATTTGCTAACAGGGACATTTCATTTATCATGTTTATTTTGTATCTGCTGCCATGCAACATTCAAGCAAAGCTACATGTGCATTTTTATTCTATACCTTTTCATCAGGGTCCACTGGGGTTACCAGGGCAACCAGGAGACCCAGGAGAGAAAGGAAATATTGGGAAGCCTGGGTTGTCGGTAAGTTCTTTGACTTTGTATCGTAAAATGACCCTCTACCCTGAAAAAGATAAACTTAAAGATCTATTTGACTTGTTCTTTGTGCAACGTATCAGATTAATTGAAATACATCTATACAAACAGCAATTTCCTTTCTTGTTTTAAAGGGTGGAGATGGAAAGAAAGGCGACAAAGGAGAGCCAGTATGTTTGTATTTACCATCTCTCCCAGTGATGAGCATGTTTATTGTTCCACACTGTCCGCGATCATTCTTCTGTGTCACTCACCATGTCACATCTTCACAACCTGCTATCCTCTTGTGGCTTCATGATTTCTATTTCCATAGTTCAGTAATTAACTTTTGTGTGTGCCACCCTTCACTGCACCTGTTTGTTTGTGTTGTAAATTGTGTTTAGCAGTTTGATATCTCAGATTTTAACAATGTGTTCTTGTGCTTTTCCTGTCACACAGGGAAAACCTGGACTTCCAGGAACACAAGTAAACTCATTTTTATTATGATTTATTTTATATTATCGTTCATCAATTGAAAGCAATAATTGTAATAGAGTTTATAAATAAACAAAATCATTCTAGCATTAGACCTGTGTTTATCAGCTCAAATAGTCAGTTAACATAATAATTCATCTTGGTTTACTAGATTGTTGGAGAAAACAATATACTGACCCGAGTGATTAAGGTAATGCTGATGAACATTAACAGACATCATCATTTTGTTAAGGGATGTTTTGAAGGTAGTGGCTCTTTTTCTTTCTTTGTCTTTACTTTTTTTTTTTTTTTTTCTATCAGGGTGAACCAGGTGAACCTGGCCACCCTGGTTTGAGAGGAGAAACAGGTTTGCCTGGAACGAGAGTGAGTATTCTGTCACTTGTCATCAGAATACTGTATTTTCTGCATATTTAGATGCAACTCTATAAAGTTTTACACAGAGCTAAAACAATCAGTCCATTAACTGTTTAGTCAATTATCAGATAATAATCAGTGACAATGGGCCGTATAATAATTATTAAAGCACTTTTTGTAGCAGAAATGTCAGACATTCCCTGGTTTGACTTATTATTCCAATTATCCTCCACAGGGTCCAGAAGGTAAACCAGGAACACCAGGACCATCTCTGGTATGTGCATATCTATCAGAATGTTTTTTATTTATGGTGCTCTTTGTATAAATGTTACATTCATTATACATTTGCTCATTTGGACAATTCATTTGTCTGAATATAAAGAATATGTGTGTTGAAACCATTTGTTTTGCAGGGTGGATCTGGGAGAGATGGCCTTGATGGTTTACCAGGGAAACCAGGAATGAAGGTTATAAAAACCTTTATCACACACTTCTGTGCACATCATTAACATTTTAATGAACTGGACAGTGTGTTTTAACAGCCTACTTACAATATGTTTCATAATGATATATTTCATAATAACTACAGGGAGAACAGGGACAAAAAGGCGAGTCTGGTCTGGTGAGTGCAGAGTTTACTTTTTGGCAATATATTGTATGTAATTTTACCATACAGACATCACAAACATTAGAAACCACTCGTGGATTCTCTGTCTGTTTAATACTTTTTTATGGTACACTATGTTCCTGTTTAATACTGTATAGTCCACGTATTGTTCTGAATAGTTAAATGAACGATAACAGTTTTTCTATGTGTGCCCATGTTGACAGAGGGGAGAAAAAGGAGACCAAGGCCGGGTTGGAATTGCAGGAATGCCTGGCTTACCTGGAACACCAGTGAGTTTTCATAATTCCTATTCACCCATCCTTTGGGTGTTTATTGTTGGCAGCCACTAGAGTCAACATTCAAGCTTGTATAGAAAAAAATATTGTTGTTTGAGGCATGTAATTGGCATTAGCATAGCACACTTCTGTTTTTTTCATCATAATGGCCAACCTAAAAAAACCTCAAGAGAGCATGTTTGTGTTTATTTCATGTGCTCTACAGGGGAAGCCTGGCATTGATGGGAAGAGGGGTCTGCCAGGAAAAGATGTGAGAAGCATTCACTGCACTACGCTGTGTGATACCAGCTGTACTGGTGTTATGTTTGATGTCTACATTCTCTCATAAATATACATTTATTGAATTTATTTTCTTATTACAGGGAGAAAAAGGACCAAAAGGAGAGGATGGCAAAAAGGTTCCTAATATTTACTGATACGAGTCTAAACATTCACAAAGCTGTTTTAAATACATGTGCTACATAACTTATTGCAGTACATATTCAGTGCATCCTTTATGCTTAATTTCAGGGGGAGAAGGGAGGCCAAGGTGCAAATGTAAGCAGCTTTGAGAAATTAAGAAAATAACTTTTAGAAAGTAGATGTTGCAGTTTAGAGTGTTTTTGTCCTTTCACAGGGTAAAGATGGTGGTAAGGGGGAACAAGGACCTCCAGGTTTACCTGGAAAGCAAGTGTTTGTGACTCCAGAGGTAAATATAATCACATGTATTTTCAGCGTTTTGTTAAATAAATCACTGTAATCAATTTCTTTTTACACAGGGCGCCACCAATGACGAAATGCGACAAGCATTTTCAATGCCGATGGGTCCCCCAGGAGTGACTGTGAGTTTGATGTTTGCACACAGCATGTTTCTGCATATTTATAGCTTATAAATAAAGGCACATCATTTAAGCTGTTGCATGGTAAAATTTGTGTTTTGCTTTCATGGCAACTGAGTCATCATTCAGTGATGACCATAATGCTTTTTTTATAGGTTTAGGGATGTTGTGCCATTACCTGTGAACTGATATTGAAAACGTGACGTATTGTAGATTCAAATTCTAATGTATTGTTCTCATGCTGTTGTAATGCTGCTCTGTTTCTGTGTCTTAAGGGTTCACCGGGAATGAAGGTAAGGCGATAGTGCCGTTTATGCTATTGCAGAGCAGGAATATTGGCTTTTTATCTCATTTGCCTTTTTTTGCAGGGTGACAAAGGAGAGGAAGGACCGAAAGGAGAGAAGGTAGTTTCGATCAATCCTATCCCTCAAAAACACATGTATATGGAAATGTCATTATTCTCACAGCACTTACTTTATGTCTTCAAAGGGCGATGCTGGAGCTCCTGGAAAATCTATTGCGATGAAGGTGAATACAGCATGTAGTCATTTCTCCACTGGGATATGCTAAATTTTCTCATTTTGCAGTATTAAGTTTTGTATCAACACATTTTCTTTCTTCCTCAGGACATTGAATTGATGTTTGAAGCCTATGGAATAAGGGTAAGCTGTATTCGTGGCACTGTATAAATTCTGAGGGTAACATTATTAAAGTTTGACCTTCTAAATATAAACTTTTTCAGCTGCCTCTGCTGAAGGCTTTGATTGACAGACTGCTGCAGGAGGGAATAGAGGAGCTGCTTCATGTGCTCGGCACGACCAAGAAAACAAAGGAAAACACAGACACTCACACCTCCAACGTCATCACTGAGTACACAGTACGTAAACCCTCTGAAAAAGTACATGTACGAGAGTTTTTAATACGTTTACACAAGTACACAAGGTAAAAAAAAAATGCCTGAACACAGGTCATCAGCCTTAGAAATGGTTGTGTTGTCTCAACAGAATTCTGTAAAGATTGACCTCAAGTTGGACACAAGCAATGACCCGGATTTAGATTTTGGAGATTCTTTGTCCACTGTAAGTAACCTGAAAGTCTCCATGTTAGTAGTAAACATTTTTCTAAAACAGTCAAAACAAAACAGGTTCGCTGATTATTTTTTCAGGTTCATTTCTGTTTAAGGCATTTGATGATTGTTGACAGGGAAATCCATTAACTGTCTCGTTGCACTCACATTTTCAGTGTTTGCTGTCACCGCATGTTATAACCTTACTGACTTACTCTTACTTTCGGCGTGAAGGAGCCTTTGAATGAAACTGCAGAGGGTCCTACTGTATGGACCAGCGCCACACTGAACAGCGAGCAAGGTCCTGACAGGACTGAGACTAAGTTCAAGGGATCAAGAAGGAAAGAGATGGGGACCACAGACGAATTGCATTCATTCAATATTAACATAACTGTAGCTAATTCAACTTTCAATTACACTATGACGGAGGAGGTAAGGATATTTTACATTCTTATTCCAACTTTTGATTATTATCTTACATTACCAACACATACCTCTTCTTTGTTATGTTGTTGTTAGGTGCATTGGTTTCAAACTATTTTCTCTTTCTTTTTTGATGATCCTCTTACTTTTTACCTCTAAGCGCTGTCTACTGTCTAAGTTATTGAAAACTTGACAAAGAGTCAATTGTGTTGCCTAATGTTAATGATGTTTGTTGATATTTGCATTTCTAAAGTTATCAAACTGTGTATGTCAGATTGGTTTGGAGTTACCTGAGCCTGTGGTGGAAACTGGTCTAATCTCTCAGGAAATGTCTCTGAATAAAGATTCGGGACAAAAGAAGAAGAAGATCAGAGAACATGGGAAGGTAAAGCCAGCATGACTATATTATTATGAATGTTTTTACCACTGACAAGCATGTTTCTTGATTGTCATTGATAACTTAAATGTATATCCTGCATCATACCTGTATTTCATGTTTAAGCTCAGTATTTATGTCACTACACTATGAAAATCAAGACAGGAAAAGAGTGAACCTTTTGGTTTAGTTTAATTTATTTAATTTTTAAAGTTGAACCGTTGTTGCATTGTAATTAATATTCCTTATGTTTTCATTGCGATTTTATTTAAATAGCTAAATAACAATACACTGTAACCTCATAGTGAACATGATGTGACAAAACTAACCACGGGATGAAAAATCTAGAAAACTCTATTAAATAATAATAGATTTTATTTTTGCATTTGACAACCATATGAATATTAAAAGCATAATCATATTATTATTAAAGCATGTTCATATTAATATCTAGGAAACACTGAAACGTTATTTATACAGAAGATTTGCCATTAACCTTCACATTAAAGTACATCCAACAACAAGCAACATAAAAACATAGAGAATCTTTTTATAATCAGTTTAGGGAACTTTTCCAGAATTTGTCCAAAGTAATGTAAAGTCTGTTTAAATCGAATCTGCTGCAACATTTAAAACGTCAAGTGTGGTCCTATAAATACAAATAGGTCTTAAACATTTGTTAATTTTATTACTAAATCTTCTTATGCAAAGATGTTACCTTCATTTTGATATTCTTTAGCTACTTATTCCCTACAACCCATAGTTTCATACTTGACCAGCAATGCCTGAAGCATGAGAAACCTTTATCTTTTCTTCTCTCTGACTGTGAACGTCTTAACCAGGCCAAAGGAAATAAAGGACGGCATAAGAGGCAGAGACAGCGCCTGGTAAATGTCCTTTTAGGGATCAAATCAAATCTGGGAACGGAACTTTACTTTTACGCCAGCTAAATAAACTAACATAGTCATCTCACATCCTAGAATTTAAACACAGATTCTAACACTCGCTAATACTAACATGACAGTAACATAACTTTATTTGTGTAGAAATAACTGCTTTAGTACTAAACAGTTTTATAACAATGATAAGTTTTAATATAATTAACATAATTAACCTCTGAGTAGTGAAGTAAAAGCATGCATTCTGTCCTAACGCTCTTGTTCCTCCTATTATACTGATACCAGCTCTGATACATTTAATGGACGGGTTGTTTCGTGCAATACTTGATTGGCATTGTTGTCTTTTAGCCATTCACACAAATGATAAATGATTGCAACAGTATATTCCTCTAATGACTGTCGTGTCTTATCTTAAGACAAGTGAAGACGACACGCAAGACGAGGAAGAGGAGTTTTACAATGGTGACGAATACAGTTATGAATATGAGGTAGGCCGCTGCTGCAATGAATGACTCATCTGTGCGCTGTGGGAAATTTAAAGCGATGATTGGTGACATGGGGTTGTTATAGATTTGGATCGCTGTCGTAGCGGGTGCCTTCTTGTTAACAGCGCTGTCAAACTCATAATAGGATTGCCTGTTTTTTTTTATATGTGCAACATCTCAGGGGACTGAAATATATTTATGCCCACACTTCAGAGACGTGATTAATGACACTCCCACTACCTAAATTAATTATTAAGTATACATTTCTTTGTCATTACAGCCCAGTGCATCTGCTCTGCACATCACCAATTGGAGTGTGTCTGGGTTGTGAGTGTGAGTAGTTTGAAATAATCATCTTTTCTTTGTCTTTTTTCTTTGTACAGGAGAAACTTTCCCCAGATGACCCCTCAGCCTCACAGGAGAGCAACAACAGACAGGTATCTTTGCATCATGTCATCAGTTCCACTGGAGTGGGTTAAACGTTGTCATTTGTTTTTAATGTAAAATATTTCCCATGTTTTTCATATGCAGCTCGATGTCCAAACGGGTGACTCCCCCCATCCAATGGATAAAAAGGTCATTAATAATATGGCAGCCCACATAATAAAACAAATTAAGTTTAAGACTGTTCTCTGACAGAAAGGAGGCAGAGACTCTGTTACGCACTACACTGCTGTACTTGAAGAGTAACAGATTTATGCTGTCTGTGTTTGTTTAGGAGGAACAATTGCCCACACACAGTCCTGTCCAGTTAGAAACACCAGCAGAACCACCCAGTCATCCTATAGCTTCCCTCTCAGACAGTGAAATATATGCACAGGTAAGAATATGCATATACATTTTTAAAACAAGTTGAAGACAAAAACATCCTTTAAAATAACGTATTATGCTGTAACCTGCAGCTCAGTCAGTAGAGCAGGCATGAGGAATTGTGGTGTCAGTGGTTCACTGGCTCCTCCTGACCACATGTCAATCATGGAAAATTAATAGCAGCTTTCCACAAGATCAATGAAGTGTCTCAAACTTTTAAAAATCACCTTTTTTTGTGTTGTTTCACCGTCACTTATCTATCCTGTATCCTTACAACTAGGATGAAGTGTCACTGCCTACTCCTCCCATCACAGCGGGAGAACCAGACAAGGTAGAGATTAGTTTTTAAATCATTGAATGTTTCTGAAGATGATTGCATGCACATTGAATTTACGATTAACACACAAGGCCAGAAAAGTGATAGACAAGTGCTTGAACAAACAGGAGGATGAACATCCTCTTTGTAATCACAAAATATTCTATAAATCAATGATATTTCTGTAATAAAATAAGCACATGTCATTACTTTTATTCTTTCTACTGCCTATGGAAATTTCACCAGTGCAAAAGATGCATGTTTGTATAACTCCAATGTAAATATATAATACTATAAACAGATTTTTCTAAATACTTGGACATTACCCAAGCATGAGAAAAGAAAAGCATTTTTGAGCCGCATGCTTTCAGCGTGATTTTTCTATCTGCCATAAGGAGAATGAGAAAATAGACTAGATTATCCTCAAGTGAATTAATGACAGAAAGACTCCTGAGAGTTACTTTTAATATTTTTTCTCTCTCATTTTTTTAAACAGGACATCTCTTAATTCCCAAGAGACCGTGACTATAGAGTGTTAAGCATTCATAAGAAAGCACACACCACACGGAGAGTGTGAATAGACTGTGAACTGTTTTGCTGGTGAAGAACCTTGAACCAACGTTTCATGAGTGGGGGGATGTTTGCATTCAGCGGAGATGTCACTCATCTGAAGCCATAACCATAACATGGTCGTTCTTGTAAGAGAGCTTTTGCTAGTGGAGTCGAATTATAAATCAGGCACCAGTGATTAGAAATTGTGCCCTTATGTTGACAGTATTGTGATTCTGCATTTGTCAGTTTATCAACCTTTGATTTTTACCTTGTACCTAATTTATTTATTAAGACAAACATTTATGTTTAAAAAATACAACTAGCAACTAGCAAACATGTGCCAATCAGCCCAATACCTATTCCTCTATTCAGATTTTGAAATTTTATTTATTGAAACATGGGAAAATGTTCTGTTTTGACTTCTTGAATACAAATCATGTAATACAGAATCAAAGGCTCTTTTCACTGGTGAAATTCTTCTGTTGCCCAGTTGTTTTGTCTGTGTTTAATCTTTTTTGTGCATGTATTCCTATTATCCCAGTAAAAATGTAAAAATGACTTTTAACCAAATCGGTGTTGTTGTTTATTCACAATTTAATTGCCATGCAACCATCACACACTTTCTCACAACCATCTAATAGACAGCATCAGAATAGTAAGCTTATATTTGCTCATGAACGTTTTGGGGCATGATACAGGTGCCCCTATCACAATTCAGGATGAAAAGAAGCGCCCCCTGGCCTGAGTCAACGGTAAGTGTGTCTGGGTTTTACACAAGACTGATTGAAAATAAAAAACACAGTAGTAATCATTTTTATGTTTTAGGTGTTCATGCCAGGTGGAGCAGGTGGACGAAATCGGTTCAAAAAGGCACAAAAAGTAATTTCTAATTTCACTGAGTCATTTTTAAAACAAGGAGGAAAAAAAGGATTATTTCTTCAAAAAAAGAAAAAAAACATATATGTGTATTGCTCTAAATAATTTATGAAAATGCTATTTCATGGTCACAGTGAACCACATATGAGATTAGGTTCTTCATTTTAATTTCAGTACATCCCCTCTGGAGCTCAGGGTTACAACAGCTGGAATGTAAGTCTAATTAATAGGAGATGATACTTTTGAATCTAAAATTACAATAGTGACTTATAAATACATTGGTTTGTGTTGTAAAACTTGTTTCTCTAGAGGAGTAAGCCAGAAAATCCTGACCTCCAAAAACAACCCAGGAGAGAAAAGCAAGGAAGAAGAGAAAGACACGGATACAGTGATGCAGAAAGAGATACTCCTGCGGATAGAGGAGATGAACAGGTTGGAAAAGTGGAAGAGTGGGTAATGGAAAAAGAGAAAAGTCTAACACACGATGGATATACAGAACCTGTCCCTGACCAAGTGTATGACGAAGAGAGGAGTGGAGACTACAACTGGGAGACAGAGGAGGATGTCGATCGAGAGAGGGAAGGGGAAGACGAGGACCTGGAGAGACAGAGAGAGATTGAGAGATTGGACATGGAGAGAGAGAGAGAGGAGCTGGAGAAAGAGAGGGGGGCTGAGCTGGAGCTGGAAAGAGAAAAAATGGAGAGTCTAAATGAGCTGGAGAGGGAAGGGACGGAGCAGGAGGGGGGCAGAGACTTGGAAAGGGAGCGAGAGGAATGGGAAAGGAGGAGGGCAGAGATGGAGAGGAGTAGAGGAGGAGACTATGACGAAGAAACTGGTCAGCCGTACCCATATCCTCCAGAGTATTTTTTCCTAAAGGTAGGGGCATAAAGTACACATCATCATTAAAATATTCAACATCTTGTTTGTCTTATCAGTTCAAAAATACATATCAAGATACTGCTAAATCTTTTTTTTATATTAGGGACACCCAGGGGAAAATGGAAAACCTGGACCAAAGGTGACTATAGATACTGTACTTTACACATCAAAATAAAATAAAATACCCCATCCAATAGAGCTGAATGACAAAATCAAACCCAGAGTTTTATTACATATATTAAATATTACTCCAGATCATGTCATTTGGTTCTTTGAACTATTAAGATTGCACTAACACTCCGACTTTGCCCACAACAGCACTGCACTCAACTTCATCAAGCATATTTTATTATTCTATTCAATGCTGAGCCCCATAACCTACATGTACTTGATCCCTATTATACTGCAGTGCAGGTAGAAATGTAGAAAGATTAAATAAATAAAATTGCAGATGTGTCCCACTAGACGTTTTTGCTTGGTAAATTTGGGGTGAACGGACCCTTTTGTGTGAAACGTATCCTTTCATTGGGAACATTCGCTGAGTCACTGATACTATCCCACTGATTAAAAGTATCATTATCATCATCCCAAGATTACAGAGCAAGAATGACAGTAGCCGCATGAAATGTGCCACATTTCATAAAAATATCATCGCTGTTCACTCCGCCTACCCATATTGCATCAGTAAATGACATCAGTGCTCAGGGAGAACTTCCCTCCCGTCTCGCCTGTCAGTAAAGCCAGATGAGTCCGGGCCTTTGATGTCCCCTCTGCTCTATTTCTGTTTGACTGTGAGACAGTAGATTAAAGCAGACATTAATAATTCCCCTTGTTAAACATGCTGACAAGCCTGCTTATTCTCTTTAAATGTCAAATTCCAAGTTTGTTTATTTGTGCTCTTGTAAAATATGTGTTGTCCTTCACTGCAACTTATATGTGCTTTTGTGTGCTCGCACATTTTAGGGTGAAATTGGTGAAAAAGGACAAAAGGTAATGTTCATAAAAAATATTATCCCATCAAAAAAATCAATGAAGCTCTTACGGGGAGGTAAATCATTGTGTGGACATGTTTGTGCAGGGAGAGCCAGGCACCGGCCACAGAGGACCAGAAGGCCAGGCTGGTCCTCCAGGACAGAAGGTGAGATTTTACTCCTTCTGTATTCTTATAAAGTAAAAAAAAGAAAATGTGTGTACATGGTGATCCTTACTGAATCAATTAATTCCCAGTCTTTTCCATTACGCTTACTTTGATTGACTCTGTTTTTCATCGTGGTTTTAATTTAGGGAATTTAATTGGCTCAGTGACTCACTGGCTCATTTAAAGTTAGTTGTGCTTCAGCTTTTAATTTGATAAAGAAAATAAGGACTTTATTGGAAAGCATTTCTTCAAACGCATTAGAGGTGATTAAAATGGACGCTACATGAAACAAGTGACCTTTGACTGTGATTGTCTTCCAAACATTGTATTTGTCTCTGTTCCTCTGTAACCTTCCTTTTCTTTTGTTTTATCTCAGGGTGAACCGGGTGAGCCAGGGCCTCCAGGTGCTCAGGGCATCCAGGGTATCCATGGCAATCCAGGCATCCAGGGCTCACCAGGTTTGAGAGGTTCCCCAGGAGACCCCGGAGAACTAGGCCGAGTGGTAAATTATTAGATATTATGAAGTAATGCACACACGTTGTGCCACTAAGAAACATTAGAGGTTTTGTGGGTTAATGCAGGGTGACCCGGGTAAAAGGGGGAAAAATGGATCGCCTGGAGCTCCTGGACTTCGAGGACCACCAGGACCTCAAGTAAGAAAGTTAGAAGTTACCAACAGTACAATTTTCAGCTTGGACTATGTTAAAGTAAAGCTCTCAAAAATTATTTCAACAGGTAATATGGTTAACATCACTTAATATTAGATGCATTTTTTATCTTTATTTAATATTATTAATTGTCATCTATGGTTAATGATATTTTCTCTTCCTACCGCTGCCTCTTTCTAATAAAGGGTCTTGCTGGTGTGCCTGGAGTGAAAGGAGATAAGGTGCAAATACAATGTATATGACATGTAAATAATATATATATAAAATAAATTATTTATTTTTTTGTTTATGCCAGCATTGTTATGTTATTTTAATTTGTATCTGAAAATGTGTAACTTTACTTTTTCTTACTGATTTTCATCAGGGAGATACTATTCCAGGTGAGCCTGGAGCCAAGGGATTGTCTGGATACCCAGGCAGAAGGGTGAGCTCAGCCTGTACATGTCAGATAACTTTACCAGTGATGCTAAACAACAATACGGGTTGTTCAAGTTAGAAAAGCTTAAAAACTAGACACACCTGTTCTAACATATCTGCTGCAGTCAGTGATGGATTATGCAGAAAACTTAAAATACGTTTTTCTTTACAGGGTGAACAAGGCACTGCAGGTGTTAAAGGAGCTTCTGGGCATTTAGTAAGAAATGTCTAAAAAAACTTTACAACCAAAGTTCACATAAGACCTTTAGAGTTTCACTTACACAGACCAGTGAAATAATTGTTTTATATATATCATGTCATAGGGTCCAAAAGGTTTGCGTGGAAGCAAAGGTGAAAAGGTGAGTCATCACATCCTTTATGTTGGAAACACCACGTTTTCACCGAAGCTGTTCTCTGTCTCTGTCTGTTCATGCTTCGTAACCACAAGAATCCTAACATACTAATACTGAATGAAGTTTGTGTTTATTTTCTGTAAATATCCAGTCTTTCAAAGGAACAAGCACAATATTATTACCGCCCCACCCCACAGAAACGTTTGCACTCATTTAATCAGTGTCATCTTCTGGCCAAGTGTCAGCACACAGTAATGGCAAAAGCAAGCCAGAGGAACCAGATCCGTTTACTTCCCACTGTTTTCTGACCTTATTCATAACCAAAGCGTGTTCACACAGTTACTGAAACTGGGGACTCCATGTTTTACTTTTTGTTCTTCGGATTTCTGTCAAATCATTTCACCATAGAGCACCATAATTTTTGATATGATGCTGGAATCACAGTCACCATTTTGACCTCGTATGACTGCGTCTATTTAATGTTTATTTATACTTCATACCTCGAGTCAGAAGCAAGGTATGAGGTGTGAGTGAAGGGGGCAATGTTGACATTTAAATTTCTAGCTGCTCACAACAACTCATTTCATTTCCCAGACAGCTATTTCCCATTCTTTTTAAAGCGTCAGTAGGTCCCGGCTGTGTTGACGGGGGTGATGTCAGTTGTCAGTCAGTCAGCCTTCAAATGTGTTTGTTTCGTCTCTGCTGAAGTGTCACAACTTAGGTGTCACTGGCTGATTTATTTATCACACTCATCTCGGTAGAACAGTGCTAAAACTATACATTATACATACTTATCATGTAACATTGCTACAGCATAATAATAATAATAATACATAAATGTTTAATCTGTATTGTTTTTGACACCTGGAGTTTAAATAATTATGTTCAAAAAGTTATTTTAGATGTGATGTTTGTTTGCAGGGTGACCGTGGTCCACCTGGTCTCAGAGGAGAAAGGGTATGATGATTTTCATCTTGCTCTGTAGTTAACTGGAATGTGAATTCATTTCTTATTTTTATTTGTACACACTTTAACCACTGTCTACAGGGGAGTGTCCTTCAAATTCAAGGACCTCGTGGATTTAGAGGATCGAAAGGAGAGGCGGTGAGATCTCTTTAAACTTACGGGCATTAAACATATTGGTCAATAAATTAAGATTAATTTCTGCAAGTTAAGTGACATGATGTAATTTGGACTAAACGTTTTAAGAAATACTACAAATATCCAAATATATCTATAAATTCACACAATATAAAGTAACAGTAGATATTTTATTTTAGGGTGAGCGAGGGGCACCGGGTTTTGATGGTGATAAAGGAGAAAAGGGTGAGGATGGTCCTCCTGGGGTGAAGGTAATAAAATAAACTTCAATTCAAATTCAATAATATTTAATTTAATTTAATTATTAATGAAAAGATTTTATGTTGTTCTTAAAAGGGCATAAAGGGTGGCGCTGGTACTAAGGGTGCTCTGGGACGGTTTGGAGCACGAGGCCCAGTAGGCCAGAAAGTATAATAATTATTTTAATATCTGCACTGAAACTTTTAAAATTTAACCAGTGAATTCGTTTTTGGCCATACTGCATCTGAAACTGTCAGTTTTCTGTATCTACAGGGAGATCCAGGAGAACCAGGACTCAATGGAGTTATGGTAGAGCTTCAAACCAACAAGTTCACTTATCTCACACTGCATGCACAACACTGTTGAAGGTAATTACATACAGTAATACATATGCTTGGAATTAAGGGTCGCAATGGGGATAATGGACTGGATGGGGCCAAAGGAGACAAAGGAGGCATAGGATCGCAAGGCCAAAAGGGTGATCAGGTACAATGAAAAACAATATACTGTGTTGGTTCTGATCATTTTTCAAGATACAGCCTTTTTTCATTGGCTTTGTTATATCACAGGGTGATGCAGGAGAACCAGGCTCACCAGGAGACAAAGGAGAAAAGGGAGAGAAGGTGGAGGCTTGATTTGAACCAGTCCCTTTTGTTGTTTTCATACATTTTCAGGTACTGCATTTACACGTGAGATCTTTATTTTTACCAAATACTGTAATACTTACATGCTTTTCCAGGGTTTCAGAGGTTTACCTGGACGCATTGGGAGTCCAGGCCTGAACGGAGAAAAGGTTAGACCTTCCTTAGATTATAAAAACAAATATGAAATATGATTTAGACAACTCTTTGTATGTGACACGCAACACCGTGTCTTCTGGGCAAAACAGGGAGATATGGGGCTACCTGGCACCCCTGGTATACCAGGACTCAATGGACTCACAGGGCGTAAGGTAATCATTCAACAGTGCATGTATTTCTTTTACTTTCTTCCACTGACATATCATATTGTTTAAATTTTCAAAATGTGAAATGTTAGGGTGATAATGGATCGGGTGGGACCAATGGCGCTGACGGTGAACCAGGAGAGAAGGGGGAGAAGGTGAGTAAGTTAACAGCTAAACAAATGTTCAACATCTAGCTATTATCCCTGCTGATTATGTGCTTGTCACAGTCTCAATTTGTTTCATCTCCATGAAAAAGTACTTTAACATGTGCTGTTTCATTGCATATTTTTTTAATTATGTAGAAGAGCATTTTAATGTGTTAAACTAAAGAACCATGGTGTGCTAATTTACTCTCTATCATTATTGTTACGTAATTCAGGGTGCAGCAGGTTTCCCCGGCTTTCCAGGTTTTAAGGGATCAGCAGGGAGTCCAGGAAGAGATGGCGATGACGGCCCACCAGGACCACCATGTCCCCGTGGTGACACAGGGCCTAAGGTACAGCGATTGTAGTCTCACAGAGTAATGGAGATTTGAAGCAGACTTATAATTTTTATGCTGCAGTAATACTGCAACATTGTGATGATAAATGGAAAGAAAATGGGCTTCTCATCAACATAACTGCTTAATTATTTACTTATATCAAGATATCAAGCTGTTCTCTTGATTACAGCTTCATCATTACTTCGAGATAACAAATTCTGCTGTTATATAATGACATGATTTATCATATATTTCAATTTGTATAATTCAAATTATGATTGGGGTTATGTAATATTTATCAAGCAGGTGAGGTGTGGTTAGAAAATAAACAAACATATAGTTAAGTCAGAATCAGTTTTCTTCAGATACAGTCATTTTTTACTGGCTTACTACTAGAACTTAAATGAAAACTACTGCTGTCTTTAACTGTGCACTCATGATATACTGTGAAGGTAGTGTTGAGATATGTCCAGATGTAGTATTAGAGTCTTGAAAAGAATATTCTTACACGATTCATATAGAAGGATCAAAGTCTCATTGGTCTGTCATAAGAAATCATAGCACACACACACAGAACTGTGTGTGTGTGCTACAACACATCTCACTCATTCAAGTGCATTTTTGTATTCGCAAATCCCAACTCACAAAAACAAAGGACAGAGCCGAAGGATGAGCTGAGCCTGATTACAGTCATTACCATGTCTGTGTCTTGTTCAGAGAGAGTGGCAGCATACCGCAGCAGTAGATACAGCAGAGACATGTCCTTAATTAACACACACACAGAGGTCTATTTCCGTCCACAGCCTTCAAGTAATATCTTTCTCAATTAGCTTCTTTCAGCTACAATTAGTAGACTCACAGTGTTGACAAAGAGTGGCTGGAAACCTCTAATGAGGATATTTCAGGGATGTCTTTTCTTTGTGCTGTTTAGAAGCAAGTGAGGAGATGTGCTGCTATATTGTATGGAAGAATTTATGAATGTAAAATCTATTTTCTCCCGTTGATTTTCATAAAACAGGGAGAGAGGGGCCGAAGAGGCAGATCGAAGCCGTGTCAGAGGGGATCACCTGGGACACCCGGACAAAGAGGAGTCTCTGTGAGATCCGCAGTCAATCACACACACTCAAATACCCTTACAGTGCAGAAAGCAAGCCTCGTTTCCAGGAGCTTCCAGTAGGATTGCTAGAAATCACATTTGCATAAATCAGACAACAGGTCTAAATATCCAAAACAAGTTAAGTAATCGTTTATGTGCTTCTTCTTTCAGGGTACAGTGGGGATTGAAGGAGCAAAAGGGGAGAAGGGAGACCCTGGAATTTCAGTAAGTGTTTGCAACATGGAAACACAATATATCACACACACATATTTGAAATAAACACAAGTTCTGAAAATGATTAGGTGAGTTATGTGTCTTTGAATCTTGTGTGTTTCTTTGTCAAGGCTGAAGACGTGAAGGAGCTAGTCACCAAGGAGGTGGTGGAAAAGTGTGGTAAGTGTGTGCACATGTTGGGGGTGTCGTGCTGTCCACTTGTACTCTTTGAATCTTGTACTTCTCTGTACATTTATCCCAGTGTGCATACAGTAAATGTGCCACGAGATGGGTCCACATATTGTGTGAGTGTGTTTGTGTGGTTGTAGAGCTCCCGTGGCAGCGGCATGGCACCCGTGCGTGTGGTACCATCTGTTATGTCCTCTCAGAGGAACACACCCCATGGTATCAGCGACAGTAGAGCCATTCACAAACACGAGAATGACATTAATTGGGCCATCTCACCGAGAACACACTGCGTTCTTACGCTATACTTTAAGAGTGGTCATTGCAAACCCCTTAGTCTAAACCTTTTTGCAGATTTAAAAATGCATAGGTGCGAGTAAGTCAATAATAATGGCTGAATTACATTTAGGATGCTGTCATTGTGGACACTGGGGGACACTCATATATAGATTATAATAGAGCAAAGACGTTTAACAAAATACCTGCTGTGAGAAGAGCTGCTCTACTTTAAAATATTCAGAACACGGGCTCGTTGCTGAGCCTTGTGGACGCATGGTGATCTAGTGATGTCTCAGCCTTTGAGGAATTATAAAAGTCCTATTAAAACCTTTTTTATCCTCAACACCATTTAACTGATGCTTCCTTGCCCCAAAATGAATATTTCTGTTGCTGACACAGTAGGTCCAGTATGGGTTTGTAAGACTATAGTGTCTTTTCATTTTCTTTGTCACGTGTTTATCACATGTCACATGGATTCATATATACTGAATGTACATACAAGACTCAATATATTATTATGTATTATATTTGCTTAAACATTTTGACAATAGATATAAGACTGTGTCTGAGTTTCTGGCATTTTGCCATAATCTGGTCTTTTGCATGCTACTAGTTCCCCATCCATCCACCAGATGCCCTTAACTCACATCCTTTCCTCACTTGCCCCACATTGTCTAATTATACAGCACAGTTTCCCTTCAGTATATTTACCACACATTTCACCATCGCTTCCACCTTAGATATTTATGTGTTGATCGTTTACATCAGTGTGCAAGTGACACAACAAACCTAAAGCTCCATGTTTATTTTCTCCAGACTGTGAAGTAACATTTCGTTTATTCTCTGCACCTCTGAAGCTTTAGCTTGACTTTACTTATTTACTTGGTTGCAGCCCAAGTCTGTTACATGACTATGCTTCATACTGCCATCCTTAGCTGGTTTGTCCTGTTTCTGGTGTTTTCTTACATGAGTGTGGTCTAGCTTTTTGTTAAAACTAGATTAGATTAAACCAGTGTGGATGTTGGCTTTTTCCAAGAAAGTGAATGTAAGTGCATGATGTTTGTATCATTGCAGGTTTGGAATATAAGTACATGGTAAAGTCTGTGGACCCGGATGGAACAACTGCTGTGACTGGCAAAAAAAAAGAGGCGGAAGATGTGGTGATTTCGCTCTCACGTGACCTCAGTGAAGCGGGAATGGAAGAGGACGAATATGGAGACTTAATGGAAGAACTGACCAGTCCTGCGCCTGCGATCCTTGGAGAAAAAGGGATCTTACCAAACCACACTGGTAAAAAATTACAATCACGCTACGACATGTCCAAAAAAAAGTTACAGCAAAGTCCATGCCTCTGGCCAAACACACAGATGCTTGAGATATAATTATAACAGCTGTGATGTAGGCAGTGATACGCTTGGATGAGAGTGTGGGGACTTGAAGGTGTTGGTTTTGTCATCTTCATCTCATCTTTCGTTTTCTTATACTGGAAGAAGAGTTAAATGTTGTGAAATTGTGCAAATTTTAGGCCCTAATATGTGTAAGCTACTGAATGTGTTTCACAAAATGTTAAACACAGGGACAGCTTGCACCAAGAAATCAAATAATATTTGAGGAGCCTCATTAGTGAATACAGCCCCCAGGTGAAAATATATTTCTGCTTTCCAAATGATCGCAATCCTTGCCTCAAGTACAAGAATACTAATCAAAAAGTTTGCCTGTCATTGCCCATTGCCAATGTCAGCATGTTTAATCATAAATTACAATAATTCACTGTAGCACAGTGACAGTTTGTTCAGTCTGTATACAACATAACACAGTCCATTTACACTTTATTTAGAGACTTTAATTGAATTAAACAAAGAATGCCACTGCATTGGTCCAGGTTATTTAGAACAAACTATACAGTATCTTCTATTTATGGGTTAAACTAGCTACAACTGAACACTTACAGTATGTGCATTAACATTTCATGCATTTTAATTAACTTTATTCATATAGCACCAAATCGACAAAAACAATCTCAAATCAGAATAAATCAACAAAATGTATTTTGATTTAATATGGCAAACATGTCTGCAAGCACTCACTTATTTACACATCCAGCTGTTTATAGGGAATACTGTCATTCCTATTGAGTTGTGTTTCTGGCCATGTCCAGTATTCACTGTCTTTCAGCTCTGTTTTGATCTTTCCAAAGGCCTGAGAGAAATATGTGAACCTTTATCTGCTAATAATAGCTGGTGTTCATCAGCTATCATGCAACTGTGCCTGTTGTTTGGTGCTGCAGGGGTTGTACAGTGGGTTCAAAATAGTGAAGTTACAGAAAAGCTAAACTTTCTGTGAAGCTCTGAAAGAGAAGCAGCTGATCGAGATGAGTCAGTCAGTATATTCTTTTGAACTAGCCATCATATAATCATAGACATATTATATTTTATTGGATTATATTGTCTCCACATTTTGCTACTGCTCCCTCCACCATCACAGTCTCTTTCATAAGGGCTGAGTTGTATCTTTTGTTCTTAATGTAATAATGTCTAATTATTCTATGACATATGTTCATCTAACCCAATACATGATATACAGTACAGTACACTGCCCACAGCTTTGCTACGTTCTCATTTGTCTCAATACCCCTCATGTTTCTCATGTGTTGTTACAGTCAAAGTCCTTTATCGTGATGGTTGAGTCCACCTAAATGTAAAACTTTCTTCTCACTGGTTATGTTTCTTGGCTTCAGATTCTCTTGAGGGAGGGACTGTGGATTTGGGACAGAGGAAGAAAAGAAGGGTTTCTGGCATGAACACTAGTGGTGAGTGGCCAAGATGACTAATTTTCCTCTTATCTCTCTCCTTCCTCTCATCTTTTCCCTGTTTACTTCTTCTGTATATCAGAACTCTTGTTTTTATCTGTGCCTTTCATACTTTTGTTTCTTATACTGTATGAGTAATGAGCCGTAATAACAGCATAAGGTGGGAGAAAGTGATAAGACCAAAGCTTAATCCGTGAATGTCGGACAGTCTGTGCTACATTTCATGAGGCACTTTTTGAATAAATTATATGCAGAGATAAAAAAAATCTTAAGTATAATGAACAATGTAGTGAACAAAGATATACATTAATAGCATTAATGGACTCTGAATATAGTTACTCATTTATATGACTTTTCAAACATACCACTGGAGTTTATCTGCTGATTAGTGTGTTAGCATCAAGTGGTATCTGTGCTTAACTGGGATGAAGTTACAGCATCTTACTGAATCAGCTTAAATATTTTTATTATCTTCTTTTATCTGATCCACAGTTTTAGGATCTGACCGCTGCCTGGAGCCCATGTCAGAAGGATTCTGTTCAGAGTACGTTCTGCTCTGGTACTTCCACCGTCTCTCAGGGGAGTGCAGACCATTTGTGTACGGAGGCTGTGGTGGCAACCAAAACCGGTTCTCCTCACGAGATGAATGCCACCGTTGGTGTGGGATGGGGAGGAGAGGTGGGGAACAAATCACGTCAGATAAATATGATAATATGTGAGAATACCTTAAATGCAAACAGGAAATATTCTGATTTCCATCTTAATAGTGACCAGAAATGTGCACTTTCACAGGAACAGACCCCTGGAGATGACGCCAGCAACTCAAGACAAGATGTCGAGACTTTTGTAGATAATTATGTGAAATGTTATTATTTTCTGTTTTTATGTTACTGTTATTTATATATTTTGGAAAATGTTTCTTCATTTCTTGTACGAACAAAGCATTGAAAAGATAATGTGATATTAAACATGTATGTACACATATTTCTAAAACACTGACATTGGGAATGTTTTTTATCTAAAGTAATCAGATTGACAATGATGAAATTTTAAATTCATCTTTACTTTTGTGATTTGTTTCTGTCTTCTTGTGTCTCCACAGTGTCTCTCTTTATCTCTTTACATAACACCCTTCTTCTGTTCCCTCAATTGTCCTGCATCTTGTGCGGTTCGAAAAAATCAGAAGCTGGTAGCTGACTGCCTGCTTCCTCCTTCACCGCTACATATGTTCCTGTGGCAGGGGGTGTTGTGGGTCAGGCTGGGAGCCAGATGAGGGGCCAACAGCGGCCCAGTGAGGGAGCTCACGCAGGGGCTGATTTAGAGGACTTTCCATCAGACCAGCACAGCAGTAGCAGGGGATTCCTGTGTGGGTGTTGATGTCGGGGCTGCACGCATTGAAGGTTTTTTGCTGGCAGGGAAAATACACAACACAACAAGGATTACAAGCATTTCATTTGTTGATGTTTTGAAGAGGATACCATGGTATTATTTGGTATTGTGGGCCCAATTCTTATTGTCAGCATTCAGTGCATTCAATTCCTCACGAGCTGGCTGAAAGAAATGCAAAGGTTTTCATTCATTCCAAAGTGACACGAGCCTTTTATCACCCAGCCTCCAAAGACTCCCTCACACTCGTCACGATTCTGCTCTGTAATACACTCCCACACAAAAAATATGCTTCATAGATATGGTAACACAGTCCACAGTGACAGGCTGCTGTCACTGAACCACGCCCCCTGCCAACCACAACAAATGAAGCCCTTTGACAGTCCCACTCTACGAAACAAAATTAAATTTCATTTCAGAAAAAGATTATTTTCAAATCATTCGTAGATGTATGGGCATAAAATTTCGTACAGATATTCGTGGCGCTCCGATAATAAAGCCCTGTGCTGTTGGTGAGTTCCTGATTTTTCCTTTAGATCTAGGGGTCAATATATGAATTTCTCCCGTGAATGCAGACTTTAAAGGAAAGAAGAGTGTGGTGCTATTCAGCAGGCAACGTTCAGTCGTGCTTTATAGTATTTGTTGAATTTCTATGTGGCTATGTGGCTTGAAAGAAGGTTGACACTTGGCGCACTGATTGTGGCAGCTAGTTATTTTTAACTTTCAGCATCCTAACATGAGATAGGATGGGGATGATTACGTACTGCACATCAGCACCTTAGCCATCTTGCACGTGTTTGCATTAGAAATCGAGTGTGTGCCATCATCTTGTCTCATTCTGATATTTTCCTGATCTGTATTAGTGTTAGATGGCTTCACTTCACAACTTTATTTGCCATAAAGTGCACGTGAAACTCGATGAGCAAATAATTCAATTTTAAGATCAGTTGCGGAGCAGAAGCAATAGTTGCACAGTGTGTCACAGATTGTGATTACTCCTGCTGTGAAGGCAGTTTGCCATTGTCACAGCTCATTAGAGCTCCACCCAACACCCTTTGATCCTCTCCGTCCTTCCAGTCTCCTTTGTCAGTTTGACATTGTACTTTGGGTGGTTTCAAGTGTATGTGCAGCCTTATGTTTTGTTTGCTTTGTAAAGGAGTCTGATGTCAACCTGCAGGTAGAGCCTCCCATTTATTGCCATTTGTCACACTTTCACTAGCTACCTTGTGTGTTTTGCCTTCACACCCTCCTTCATAACTGCAACCACCATTGACCTGCGGAGTCATTCATAAAGTTATTATAGCAATTCAGTCTTGCTGGATTAAGACAAACACAAAAAGCTTGTTTTGTCAATCAAAATGTCATTGATGACTTACAACTGACTCAAAGTATTTTATTTTGTTATTTCAGCAAAAAAAGGAGCTGTCTGTGGTCCTGACAGGGAGCTGCTCTGGTTCTGAACAAACACAGACCTGCCATGTCTCTATTTCTACAACAAAGTCTTCTATTGACTGACAGACTGCTTATTTAAGGCTTAATACTTGGAACGCGTCAGCTGCATGTAACACGTGCTAATGATTCTTTGAGTCCATGGGGGAAAAAACTGGTTTTCCATTTTTTCTGTGATCGTGATTCAACAGCAGGAGGTCACATTTCACAACTTTATTCGTGTTTTTTCTATTCACCACTACCTCACTGCATCACAACCAATGGGATAGTTCACTGCGAGCAAAAATGTCAACGGTATGACGTTGTTGCTGGCGTAGTGCTGAATTTTGATGGGTCCTACTAAACGAGTGCGGCGTGAATGGACGAGCAAGACGCACACCGCCGGTCGGACCGCGCGCTGCTGACCTCCGCGCACTCAACAGCTGATCCGGATTTCTCATCGGAAGCTTTCCCCGCCTGTTTCCTTGCCTTTGGATACGTGTCGGCGGACATATCTGGCTTTAATCTTTATTGTAGGACGCGAGTGGTAAGTTATACGAAAATGATCAGTGACCTTTAACTACCTTCCGACCAGTGCTTTCTGTTTTTTATTAAAGTTTTGTTGTGAAAAGACTTTTCTGGGACACACGGGGAACTTGGTCTGAACTGTCCACCTTAAAAACTAAATCTTGTTTTAAATTATGGAGCCCGCCCTCGTTATATCCGGATATTCTACTGTTTTTAACGTAAAAGAATCGGTTTCAGTTAAAAAGCCAGCTCATGTCAGAGGAGTAGAAAAATAATAATATAACAACTATGCTATATTTTAGATATTTTCCCGCTTGCTATAGATTAGGACTTAGGAATTGATACAGACTAAACGTTTTCCTCCACTCCCTCATTCCATGTGTTGGTCCAGGAGGACACAGCATGCTGTTGTCCCTGAAGACCTTGCTGCTGCTCTCGGTCCTGTGCGCGCCGACCTCCAGTCTGTGCCTGCGCCTGTACCGCTCCGACCTCCTGTGTGACGACCAGATGGCAGTGGGGGTCCGGAGAGTCGAGGACGAGCTGGGCTACTCCCCCGTGGACGGCCTGGGCTCTCTTCTGCAGTCCGCGGAGTATCTCACCTCCTCCTCCTCCTCTTCCTCCGAGTCCAGCCGAGAAAAAAGGACTTCAAGTCCCGCAAACTACCGCTTCACGAGCCGAACGAAGCTCAGGGGGCAGATTCTCCGCAACAGCAGCAACAAGGGGGATCGGAGGAGCAGGCTGACCCTGTCCCTGGACGTCCCGACCAACATCATGAACGTCCTCTTTGACGTGGCCAAGGCCAAAAACCTGCGCGCCAAAGCGGCGGAGAACGCGCGTCTCCTGGCGCAGATCGGACGGAGAAAGTGAACACGTTCAGTCACGAACAGCTTTAGTTTAACACGCAGCCAGAACAGTGTTGATGTCGTCACTCACATGTTAGGAATTACTGTGAAAAGTATACTTCATATTCACTTTTAAAGAAGCGGTATGGATTTGTGTATGCAGGGGCCGGTATGTTATTTGAAATACCACTACAGGTAAAATAATTTAGTTACTGTCATATGAAACGTCCTTGGTCCAGTCAGACCCGCTGAGAAAACCTGGGTGTGAACTAATGAAGGTTTATCAACAAAAGCTGAATAATGATTCTTTAGCCTTAAAGCCGCAGAGCTTGTTTGATTGGACATTTCAGTGAGATGTAGTATTAGGTCTTGTAGACTCCTTTCAAATCTTAAAAAAGATTTTCTTAGGAGATGAGCAAGAGTTGCCTTATAGCAGGCATTGATTTAGATGTTTTATTCTTTTTTAAATAAAATGAATGTTTAATGTGTTTAGTTTGCCCTTTGGTCTTCACAATTTAAACACTGGACTAAACAAGGTGAACAAAGCTTATCAGTTCTAACACAGAGAAAAAAAAAGACATTAAGTGTTTTATAATTTAGTTGCTTATTGTGTTATAGTTTTAGAGTGTTTTTTCTCATAAAATGTTTTAATTTTCTTTAGTGCTTCATTTATTTATTTGTCAAAAGTGCTTTTGTTGTTCAGACGTTCACATGGGAGCCAGTAACAGTAGTGTTACTGTTGACAGTGGCAAAAACACAACAGCAAACACTCTGATCCAATATTCAAACGGACTGCAACATCATGAAATACAGTAAAATGCAAATGCATGAGAATGTATGTGTTCATCAGATGTCTGTTATTTTTATACTCAAAATAAAGGGTTATTTTTCCTCAAATAAAACACTTATAACTATTTACACTTTTGAACAACATTTTTGCACATTATTCAGGATTCGCTATTAATCATTGATTATTATTCCAGCGCTATGATTGACTTACATGGCTAGTGTTATTAGTTTTTGTTATGAAATGTAATATTTCATAACCATACATATGTTTTATATGTTTGCCAGTCAGTAAAAAGACATTGCATAGAAATTAAAATAATGTTTAGAAAATATAGACTGTACAGGTGAATTAGGAAGTGCCACTGTTACATATTTTGGCCACGAGAGGGCACTGACGGGTTCATCTTTAGCCCTATTCTTTAATATTTAAATCTCAGGGATCCAAAAGTGTTCATAGTATTTTTTATTTTTTTACAAATCTAATGAATCTATTGCAAATATTGAACATATTCCATTTTATATTACTGCTACTGGTTAGAGTCCCAACACATTTTCTCAAAAAAAAACAAAAAAAAAAACGATTTCTTTAACGGGTTCTGCTACGAATATTAGCTTTTATATTCTGATTAACATAATTAGAAAGTGTCGCCAGGTGATCTCCTTGGTTTTATATTTTTCCAGAAAAACAAATTTAACAGCCTTGGAGTTGGTGGACGAAAGAGTTCACCTGCGTCATGACACAGAACAATGTCGACGCCTTGTGGACATTTTTAACACCTACACTTAAGGCTGTGAACCAAAAATTTGACATCTCCAAAGCACACACACACAAACGAAAAGGCCTAAAAACAAAAACAAACTAACTAATGTAATTTTTCTAAATTTCAACAAACTTAATTATACCTGGGTATAATAATTCATCAATTTCATATTCATTTCACATCCTCACATCCAATGTTTAATGTTTTTACATGTACAGTACATCATTTTATGTGACAACCCCTGACGTTCGAGGCGCGCGCTCTGCGTGGCTCTGACGTTGCTTCCGTTGACGTGGACGTTCCGACAGGAAGTGAGTTTTCCTTTTGGCTACGTGGAAGTAGCTTCTGTTCCGACCCAGGCTGGCAGCATATTTGCTCTCACCCGAAAGCTTTATTCGGATAACATGATTAAAAAGTTTGATAAGAAAGACGAAGAGTCTGGTAAGAATGGGAAATTCATTTCTCAAATATATTCATCGTTTGAATGAACAAAGTCGTGGTAGGAATGACACGATGTTGTTCGCTTGAAAAGCTAATTTAATGCTAGCCTATTAGCTTACTTGCTAAAGTTAACACTAGCTGTTAAATTAAGCTGAACTTTTGTATTCAAGCTTATTCACAAATATGGAACACCTAGGCAAGGCAAATTTGAACTGAGCTGCAGATGCATTTTATTGTACAACCACTGCTTTTGTTGACACAGAATGTGTTTCATTTAGGGTTAGCTGAGATGTATTAGCATTTCAAGCTAGCCAACGTCAGCTTGATGTTGTCACTGCCGATATTGGTGTTGATCGTTAACAGACAGTATTCTCTCTAAACTTGCCTGGGTAATATTTCAATGTAAACCTCTCTCGCTGCAAGCGTGCATATGTTTTGTAGTCTATCATTCACTGTTAAACAACGTATACGGAATACGTTGAATACGCGGTTCTTAAACGAGTAGGACTAAGTTTATTTTACTGCACGTCTCATCGTCCTTTCTTGACATTTAGGGAGTGGGTCTAACCCTTTCCAACATCTGGAGAAGAGTGCTGTGTTGCAGGAGGTAAAGTGTGAACATACAAACAAGAGGAAAAAACGCATGACATTAGAGACATTGACAAACCAACTAAGGTTACCGCTCTAATTCCCAGGCACGCATCTTCAATGAGACCCCCATCAACCCAAGAAGATGCCTCCACATTCTCACCAAGATCATTTACCTTCTCAACCAGGTAAAACATTGTGACTTATTTATTCTGTTGAGTTTGGTGTCTGTTTACCAATGTTAATGTCATGTTTATTTTTCATTGTCATGTTTATTTAGGGGGAACATTTTGGCACCACAGAGGCCACAGAAGCATTCTTTGCAATGACCAGGCTCTTCCAGTCAAATGATGTACGGCATGTTCAGTGTATTATAAAATTAGGATTTGATTTCAGTCTACGCTAAGTTAATCTGTTCTCTGTGTCTGTAGCGTTGAACAATAAATATGTTATTGTTATATTCTTCTGTTAGCAAACCCTGAGGAGAATGTGCTACCTGACCATCAAAGAGATGGCCAACATCTCTGAGGATGTCATCATTGTTACCAGCAGGTTTGTCTCAAGATGTTAAATGTTTTTGTTTATTACCCATATGCGGATGATGAATGTAATTTCTTGTCTGTGTGGGAGGAAATTTGAAACTGATTGTTCAGTGTAAATGTTTCTATCCAGTAACACCACAGTACATGCACAGTCTTTTGTGTTCATCTATCTTTTGAGGTTAAAGTGTTATTTAGTTATTTTTTATAATATTTTACAGCCTGACCAAAGACATGACTGGAAAGGAAGATGTCTACCGTGGACCTGCAATCAGAGCCCTCTGCCGGATAACAGATGTGAGTTCTGCTTTAGTTTTTTTCTTTGTGCTCTCTCCACATCTTTCACTTTGTCATCATATATAAAAATATATGTATTTGTACTGTATTTGCATCTTCACTGTCTATGGTTTCGCCGCAGACCACCATGCTGCAGGCAATTGAACGGTACATGAAACAGGCTATTGTTGACAAGGTGCCCAGTGTGTCCAGTTCAGCCCTGGTCTCTTCACTGGTAAGAAGTCATTTTCATTTTTTCACTTTTTAAATGGCAAAGATAAAGTTGTGTTGTTGTTCCATCGCTTGTGGGTTTTGACGTCCGGTCCGTTTCTGTTTGCATGTCTTCAGCACATGGTGAAGATGAGCTATGATGTGGTGAAGCGTTGGGTCAATGAAGCTCAGGAAGCTGCTTCCAGTGACAACATCATGGTCCAGGTGAAAAATAAAGACATAGAAATTCATGTTCAATTCAATATCATTATTTATATCCATTAAGTAGTCAGTTAGTGGGGTTCAGATGAACCCAAACTGCTATAAACCGTTTACAACTTTGTGTCTCCTGTCCTGTAGTACCATGCCTTAGGCCTGTTGTATCACCTGAGGAAGAATGACCGTCTTGCCGTTACCAAGATGCTCAACAAGTTCACAAAGTCTGGTCTTAAGTCTCCCTTTGCTTACTGCATGCTCATCCGCATTGCTAGCAAACTGCTGGACGAGACAGAATCAGGGTGAGTAGTCTGTAGTCCTCTTATAAACAATGACACTTGGGTTCTTTACATTGTACCGCTGTTTCCCTGTTTGGTTTCACATGTAGTATCGGTGTTTCAGACTAAATACGTGCTGTGAACACAGCCATGATGGCATGTTAAACATTGTATTTCATCTTCATATTTGCAGTCACGACAGCCCCTTATTTGACTTTATTGAGAGCTGCCTGAGGAACAAGAATGAGATGGTGGTTTATGAGGCTGCCTCTGCCATTGTTCATATGCCCAATTGTACCGCCAGGGAGCTGGCCCCCGCTGTCTCAGGTCAGAATCTACACACACTGTATCCACCTTTTATTTTGGGATTGACTTTGTGGTATTGACAGGATGATGTCTTCTAAATGGACCTGTTCTTTTCAAATTACATTATTATAAATCTGTTTTTAAATATGGTCTGTGTTTTCCTTCAGTTTTGCAGCTCTTTTGCAGTTCTCCAAAAGCTGCATTGAGATATGCTGCAGTCAGGACCCTCAACAAGGTACAGCTTCCCTTTCCAGCCTCCTCTACCTGGCTGTTTCTTTCCTTTTTATAATAACAACAATAAAGTGTTTGTAGGTTCTTTACTAATTTAGTAGATAACTAAGTAAATAAATGACTGTACTAGCATGTTCATCCCTTTACCTTTTAACCACCAGGTGGCAATGAAGCATCCATCTGCTGTCACTGCGTGTAATCTGGATCTGGAGAATCTGATCACTGACTCAAACCGTAGCATTGCCACACTCGCCATCACCACTCTCCTTAAGACCGGCAGTGAGAGCAGTGTGGATCGACTCATGAAGCAGATCTCCTCGTTTGTTTCTGAGATCTCAGATGAGTTCAAGGTCCGACTTTCTTTGATACCATGATAAAACAATTTAAAAAACCATCATTATTCCATCATTAAATCTGAATAAAAAGAAAAAATCAAGGGTTTTTACTTCGTATTGCTTTGTTTGTTTAAAATAATTATTGAGTTTAATCATAAGTGAATATGGTTCCATTGACTTTTTTTAAGTACTAGTTATTTTTGTTCTATTTTCTGTATTCTGAACCTGCTCCTCACCTATTTTCAACAGGTTGTAGTGGTGCAGGCCATCAGCGCTCTCTGTCAGAAGTATCCCAGGAAGCACAGCGTCATGATGAACTTCTTGTCCAACATGCTCAGAGATGACGTAAGTTCACCACGAACGGGTCATTAACTATATTTCATGCTTTGGTCTCAGGTCTTGTCTTTAAAAAGCACAGTTGGCCTGTTGGAAGCACGTTTTTGTGTATTATATACTGTTTTAAGTAATATTTAGTATTCAGATGATTCCATTCTGATCTTATTCGATGCATATGAGAGATTTTCTCTTTCTCCGTATTGTGTGTGGGTGATTTATGTATGTGGATCAGTAGTTCAAAGCATGTCAGCTAGTGTTACATAGTTAAAGCTAACAGTGTATGCTGCACACAAGAACCACAGTTAACATCTCTCCTCTCTCTACAGGGAGGTTTTGAATACAAGCGGGCCATCGTGGACTGCATCATCAGCATCATTGAGGAAAACCCAGAGAGCAAGGAGACTGGCTTGGCCCACCTGTGTGAGTTCATAGAGGACTGTGAGCACACAGTGTTGGCTACCAAGATCCTGCACCTTCTGGGCAAAGAGGGGCCACGCACCCCTCAACCATCCAAATACATTCGCTTCATCTTCAACCGAGTGGTGCTGGAGAGCGAGGCTGTTCGTGCAGGTAATGCAGAGTGTGATACTGTGCAACACTACCCCTCATACTGCAGTTTACTTTATTTGATCCCAGTCTATAATAATGTAAATATTGTCTGTATTCTTATAGCATATATTTTGTAACCACTTGATTGACTGGTTTATTCTCTAACCCTCAGCTGCGGTCAGCGCTTTGGCTAAATTTGGAGCTCAGAATGATGATCTGCTTCCCAGTGTCCTGGTTCTCATGCAGAGGTACATTAATTCATCCACTTCTTGTCTGCCCACATACAATTTTTTTTTGCAAACACACATAAACACGATGCTGTATATGTAATATGTATGAGTATATGATGTGGTGTGACGTGTTCCTAAAGGTGCATGATGGACAGTGATGATGAGGTGCGTGACAGAGCTACTTTCTACATGAATGTGCTACAGCAGAAGCAGAAGGCTCTGAATGCAGCCTACATCTTTAATGGTAAAAACAACACACACGCACACTTACTAAACTTTTTATGCCACTCTTAGCTTTGCTTGGGGTCCTGCAGAAATGAGTGTTAACGTCTCTTCGTCTGTGTGTTGCTCTCAGGGCTTTCTGTGTCCATCCCGGGTCTGGAGAAGTCTCTACACCAGTACACACTGGAGCCCTTAGAGAAACCCTTCGACATGAAGAGCGTTCCTCTGGTCACCACTCCTATTACAGAACAGAAAACTGGTACAGACACCTTCACTAGTCTGCACAACGCATACATTACGAAGCTAACGTGGTCACTAATCGGCTCACTGTGTTACCTCAGAAATCGCTCCTGTCGCTACCAGCAAACTTCCAGAGAAGTTGGCCCCATCACGCCAAGATATATATCAGGGTAAGACTGTAAACGCAGCTTATCTTTCAGGAGGTTCTGGATTTATGCAATGCAATTACTCACTCATAATCATCCTTATATACGCTGTATTAGTCTGATTAGATATAATTAATAAATTGCCTGCTTTTCGCTTTGTTTAAATCTGTTTCCTCTTTAATCCTAACAGAACAACTGGCGGCCATCCCAGAGTTCCAGGCTCTCGGCCCACTCTTCAAGTCTTCAGAGCTGGTGCAGCTGACGGAGGCTGAGACGGAATACGTGGTTCGCTGCATCAAACACACGTTCGCCAGACACATGGTGTTCCAGTTTGACTGCACGAACACTCTAAATGACCAGCTTCTGCAGAAGGTACCATCTGGATAGAGATCTCTATTGGGCGTTTTCTACTGAGCACACATTAGATGTGACTATAATGTGTGGTTCTTTGTTTCAGGTGATCGTACAGATGGAGCCATCAGAGGCCTATGAGGTGATACAGTACGTCCCCGCCCACAGCCTCCCATACAGTCAGCCTGGTTCCTGCTACACTCTGGTCCGTCTGCCTGATGACGATCCCACAGCTGGTAGGAACATGAGGGTGTCATTGAGCAGTAAAAGTAGGATTAAGGTTGCTGGTCAAATAAAATAAGTTTATAATATTTACATCAAATGGTTTTTTTCAGAGTCATGTAATAGAGTCTGTGTTTCTCAGTAAGCAAGGTTCAACAGCATCGACTCTATTGAATATATGTCCTGTCTGTCCACAGTGTCCTGCACCTTTAGCTGTACCATGAAGTACCTGGTCAGAGACTGTGATCCCAACACAGGAGAGCCCGACGACGATGGTTATGACGATGAATATGTGGTATGTAATTACAGCGTATCTGCAAACTATAAAATGTCACTGAGAACAAAAAATGTTTTCTTTCTTTTTTTCTGTTCATTATCCTCATTCTCCAACTCTGTATCATTGGATATGTTTCGTCCTTCTCTGCTGTGCTCCTCTGTAGCTGGAGGATCTGGAGGTGACGGTTGCAGACCACATCCAGAAGGTTTTGAAACCAAACTTTGGAGCAGCGTGGGAAGAAGTGGGAGATGAATTTGAGAAGGAAGAGACCTTTGCCCTGGCGTCTGTACGGACTCTTGACGGTGTGTACAATCAAGTTTTAGGATAGTTGTTAATTACATGTCCGCATCGCGGGAAGTGTTTCATGTGTTATCTTTTGGATTCTATATATGTGCAGAGGCGGTGGGTAACATCATCAGCTTCCTGGGAATGCAGCCGTGTGAACGTTCAGACAAGGTTCCTGAAAACAAGAACTCACACGTCCTATTCCTTGCTGGTGGGTGTCATTTGTGTGTGTGTGTGTGTGTGTAGATATATATATATATATATCTACACACACACACATGTATGTATACAGATTTCCATACAAATTGATTTCTTTAAGAATCAATTCTTTAAATTAAGTCATTTCAAAATGATCTTATATGCACGATTATTTCCAGTTCATGGTTTAATGGAGAGGTGTGATTTGACTGGTCAGCAGCAGTTTCACTGACGGCTCTCTCTCCCTCGCTTTACTCAAGGTGTGTTTCGTGGAGGTCATGACGTCCTAGTTCGCTCTCGCCTGGCGCTAGCAGACGGCGTCACCATGCAGGTGACGGTACGCAGTAGCGAGGACACGGTTGTTGACGTCATCCTGGCCTCCGTGGGCTAAAGTGTGCAGCTCTGGCGGCAACACTATCCACAAAATCTGTCAACTGCACGATGGACTGTCTAAATCATCACTTTATTTTAGTGGGCTAACATGAAACGTATAATGCTTTTGTGGTTATGCTGTCACCCTCCAACCTGGAAAAATATTTCCCCCTCTTATACTGTCTGCTCGTCCTGATGTTTCTTTACCGTATGAATATTCTTCTGTCATCTACAATAAAGTTTGACTGCTGAGGTTGGTTCCTTTTTTTTTTACAAAACTAGTTTTAATTAAGGAAAATTTGACATTGAATTTTTTCATTCACATCAAGAAAAAGGTAGAAAATGATATAAAAATCATTTTGAATACAGCTGACTGAACGACAGACAGATAATAGAAGGAATCAAGTCGCCCACAGATGATCTGGTAATGATTTAACTTAAACAACTTACAGCATCGTGCTTCTTCAGAGGCTTCTCCCCCGTTAGTCAGCTGGATAAAGTAGATTTTTGGGCTGTAAGTGACATCTTAGAGTTTGATGATGGTTAAGTGAACCCCTCCGTTGTGATTCAGTTTTGATGCAGCGTATTACAATCATTAGACTTTCCTCCACATGCCCATTCATCACTTTGGTACACTCTGCATGGACGGGCATTAGTATCACTGTTTAACATGGCTGCTGCATTTGACGCCCCTTCAGAAGGAGTGAATAAAATTTAAATATGCATTGAGGAAACCGGTGGGATCTTCCAGTTGAGGGTAGTGACTGATGTGTTCGTCCAAAACAGTGACGGTAGACCTCTGGACCAGCTGCCTGCATGGATGAGATTCATGTTTTAGATAAAAACCCTGCAGCCACAAACCATTTCATGCAAATGACAAGTGTGTATTAAAATCAAACAATTTGTGAACTGAAGTCAAAAGATGTGAACTCATGTTAAATAAATAAAAATAATATTTCATCAAACATCTGTGCTACTCTAGAAAGAAGAAAATGATTTGTTCTCATACACTAACTGAGCTGATCTTTCAGGAGCTGGTGCCACAGATAACCTAAAGAGGGTTTAACACATGGAGGTGGGGGCACTCACTGGTAAAGACGGATGAACTGGGGATGAGGGTTCACTGGGTCCAGGGGTCCGTAGATCATGTGCACTGCAAGACAAGACGGAGGGATCAGACAGGAGGGAAAGGAACTTAACGGAAGAAGACAGCGATAACTAAAGCAATTGTGAGTAAAAATATATATACATGTATATGCATTTTCACTTGTGCATTAACAACAATACTAGGAGCGCCCACACAAGCCAACCTCCCCCTACTCCTGCCCTCCTGAGCTCAGGATCACAGTTGGAATGAGAGTCTGCTCTCCATGGTGTAAGCAGCTTAGCACGAGCAGGCCCCAGCTCGAGTCCTCTGGGTAAATACACCATAAGAAAGCGTTTCGCCACCCCCCTGCTTTCTTCACATACACACCGGGGATGTCTGATGCAATGCAAAACTCACGTGGGACGAAGGTGGAAGTGAGCGCGCCCACCCAGCGCTCTCTGTGTTTTAATCGCTGGTTGATGTACTGCAGAATACTGAGAGAGACGGGAAGCGGGTGAGTGAACAGAGAAGATAGTGGCAGTGGGGGAAACACAGAGCGAGCGCACAAACACACACCTGTCCAGAACTAGGTTCCCCTCATTGTGGCGTAAACCCGTCCACATGTCCCAAAACTCAGCGTCAGTGGGCTGTGTGTACGGACCGAACACTTCTCCAATCCTGCCACAGAGAACAGACAGAGTGTGATATAACATTACACACAGCGGTACAAACATGCATTTCTCCCACTTCTCTGCTTCCGCTTACCCCCTCTGGAAGAGCATGTAGTTTGTGAGACGTGTCAGAACCGGGGCCAAAAAACTGGAGTCCTTCAGAAGCTTTTGGGGACAAAACCACAACGAAAACGTTGTCATCCGAGCTACATTCCAGGTCAGTCTCATCACCGTGACTCGAGTTAAAAAGCGAAATAAAAAACATAACTAAGCAAAGGTGACTCACTGTCTGCAGCAGCCGTGGGTAGTGTGTTTCTGGAAAGAGTCCTGTGGAAAATAAAAGCGTCAGGACAGACTGTGTCCTTCACAACACAACACTCAGACCGGGATAAAGTTATATTAAATATCTCTATGAATATTTCAGCTATGCACTGTAGTTTTAACTTTATCCCTGTGGTTCTAGTTTGTAGAGTACTGAGGCCTGAAAAAAAAGTTTTTCAGCTGGAAGCAGAGGGACTCAGACACTGTACAAACATGATCCACACAAAGGGCTGGAAATCTGTAAACCTACAACATGATCCAGAAAACAGTCTGCACAGTACCTCCATTAGAAAGACACAGGCTGTTAAAAGTCAGGTGACCTGTGCGATTTTGATCACTTCTGGTTTGGGAGCAAGACAGAAACCACAGAGAGACGGAGTTATGGGAGACGTTCTGCTATTTCGCTGGTTGTGATGATTAACACCAACAAAGTGCTGCACACACCTGTAGAGCAGCTCAAGGGCCACAGTGTCTCCATAGTCGTGAGAAACCACATTGACGCGCTGGTTGATCAGACCCAGGTGGGCCACCAGAGCCTCCACCACATTGGCCTGCTCAAAGATGGAATACTTATGTGGCCGCTGCGAGGAAACGAGAGACAGGAGAAAACAAGTTAAGTGCAGGAAATGTTATGTTTCACCGTCTCTTACAGCCAATATGAAACCTTTAAGCTGACACATATTTCACTCACTGGCTTGTCGCTGAAGCCAAACCCCAGGAAGTCTAGTGCAACAACTCGATGGAAGCGCTGCGTGAGCGGTTCCCAGATCTGTCGGGAAAGACACACATTTTGTATGTTGCCGGTTCACACAAAACCCAGCGTTTTCCAGTCACTCTGGCTTTGGTGCATCGACTATCTACTGAGCGCGTGCAGAGAGTACCTTGTTCCAGTCGTAGCTGGACGTGGGGAAACCATGGAGCAGAATGACAACATCTGAGCTGCCTAGAGCACCGTAGGAGTCTGGTTTGAGGAGAGAAAGACGAGAGCACGAAAACAGAGCATGACATATTTACAACAACTTCCTTCTGCGTTGTTCACTCCAATGCGGTTTAATTTCTGTGTTTGCATGGAGAGCTGCTGTAAAATGAATCCTACCTCTGTAGAAGACTTTCCTGCCTCTGAAGTTGAACACCTGCCCGTCGCTGTGCCACTTCTGCAGGGCTGGCGAGAGCTGCGGGGGCGGGATGTGCAGGTAGACGGCTACCAGCGGGATGCAGATCAAGCCCACATGAATCCACCACTCTCTCATCTTCGGCTCAGCGGTGGGGGAATCGCTTTCATGCCTCTGGGACATGGAGTCGCATAATAAAAGATGAGGACAGGTGCTTTAAGTTATACTGCCTACACACACGCAATAACACGTTATTTCTATACAGTATGATAGTCTAATGTGTTTCTGTGTAGGGGTTGTGACATTAACTGAAATGCCCACTGTAACGTCGGACGACCGAGAGCACCGTCACTCAGGTGAGCTAAACTGTAAGTCAAATTCAACACAGCTCAACTACCTAAATGTGTTGACCCCGGTTGACTTTCATAGACTGCAGGCTGCAGGAGACTACAGTACTTACAGAAATTAGCAGAGCTTCGCTCGGACTTTAGGCTCCATTACTGCAGGACAGATTCCCTGTGTGCGGACAGGAAGCGAGGAGGAAGACGCCTCACTCTGCTCGTGCATCAGTGTTTCTCTAAATCGATACCCAAGACTGCACATATATATAAAACCAATGACTGTCTCTATTTACAATCGATCACCGACACAATTCAATGTATACACTCTAAAACAACATTTTAACACTACGCGTTCCTACATTTTCCCATACTGGGAAAATTATTATTAGTATTATAGTATTATATTCCATTCGAACGAGTGACGCATCACTTTAATACACAATCTTTGAAGAGTTGCAGCTTTAACGCAGTAGAAGAAGAAGAAGAAGCCCGGGTGAGACGTCGACTGCCCTCTGCTGGACTGGATAAGTAGTAACGTATTTTCAGAGGTGAGAGGACATGTTCAATAGAGCAGGTACCTGCCCCCCCAGAAAACTAATCGACAGGTATGAGCAGGGGCGCTGCAAGGGTGTCTTGGGGCCCCAGGCAAAAAATTTCAAGAGGGCCCTCAAACTAGGTTTCATTATACGTAGCCTATACGTCCAAGACTGACACTGACAACACTGTGATCATATCTTAAAATTAAAATTGTGAATGCTGATAAAGAACAGCAAAAAACTAATTTTACTTTATTAAATAAATCTTTATT
>JAUMTR010000015.1:7964055-8052215 GCA_032270685.1 Microctenopoma stevenorrisi
TTTTCATATTGCATAATGGAGTTTCAGTTTAGTTTTTGTGTAATAAAAGTTACATATGTGGAAAATAATCTATCTATGATTCATCCATGATCCCTAGGGTCTCAGAGAGCTGATGTTTATCTCCAGAAGTCACCAGGTGAGAGGCACGGCTACACCTGGACAGGTCTCCATTCCAGGGACACAGAGACACCTGTATCTCAAAATTGTTATTTTGTAATTGATTTTGTAATCATGTTTTGTAGACTATGTTTTCTTTTTAACAAATGTAGTCAGTTATTTGTTCTTACTTTAGTATTTTCTTCCATTTACCTGAATTCAATACTTTTAAATTTTTTACTTTATTCATTATTGCAGTTTGTATTTTTGTATTTAGTTTCTACAGACAGTATAGAATGTTTTAGTTTAAGCCACGTATTGAATATCTTTGTTTAAAACCAGCAAATTTTCATATTGATAATGAAAATAATTTATGCATGATATATGAGAGTTTGTTCTTGTTTTTTAATCCTCAAGAAATTCTGTATATTTAAGTGGCTGGTACTAAGGAGTCCATCCTCTGCTCCTCCACCACAGTCTGGTTTGGATCAGCCACTGCACAGGACAAGCACAGACTGCAGCGCACAGTCAGAACTGCAGAAAAGATTATTGGTGCACCTCTGCCCTCTCTTCAGGACCTGTACACCTCAAGGGTCAGAAAGTGGAGAAAATCAGCACAGACCCCTCACACCCTGGACACAACCTCTTCCAGCTTCTCCCCTCTGGCAAACGCTACAGAGCTACATTTAATAGAACTACCAGACACAAGAACAGTTTCTTCTCTTAGGCAATATCACTGACTGCTGCTGCTATATGGACACAAACTGCACACAACTCAGCACACTGCACACACACTCACACACATACTGTCTTGTTATAATTTGTCTGTATTTGTCTTTAATTTATTGTTTTTCATGTTTTGTTTTTTGTCTGTACTGTCCTAGAGAAGTACGAACGACCAGAAGCAAATTCGTTGTATGTGCAACATACTTGGCGAATAAAGCTGATTCTAATATTGTTCAGCATCATTCCAAAAGGCAAAATTAAGTCTGTATCCTTTCCGCTGTACAAGAAGAGGCAACTCTGACAATTCACCCATACACATACATAACAGAAAACATCTTGCCTTCTTTGTAAAAATCCTCCACTCCATAAATGCTGAAAGATAAATGAGGAACATGGCCCTGCAGTTAGGCTAAATACATTTTTTATTTTTAAAAACCATACACATTACTCGACAAATTTCAAATGTAAATCCAACCACGATATCCATTTAAAATGCTCAAGATAAACAGACATGAAGTACTTTTATTTCCAAATGTTAAAAGATAAAAAAAAAATCCATAAAACAGATGGAAACATTCATTCCCATTACAGGAAGAAGCTACAGAAGCTCCTCACATGGATGCCGCTTCTTTTCAATTTCTCACTTTGTATGCAATCCTAGCTGCTATTTTGTCATCTTTAAAACAAGGAAAACACGCTATTTCCTCAGAGATTTTCACCTCCATCTCCTGTCCACGGCCCTTCAGGTGAAAGCGGTCAGAAGGCTGCAGGAACAATCTGCAGCCTGCTGCCCGAGTCGTCCTGTGTGGTTGACGAGCACCGTCCAAAACGTTTAATCAAGTGTGGTAATGGACAAACTGTTCTCTTTCACACCATTTGCACCCTGAGATGAATATTCCAAACAACACACATTTTAGTGGCCAAAACCCTTCCCATAGAACGAGATTGGTGTCAAATCATCCAAAATTGGTTTAGTTCGATGAAAGGTATCATCAGTATCGTCATAAAAATACAAACGTACATATTTTTATTATCATGATTTGTATCAAAATTCTTTTTCCCCCATGGAACGCTATGAAATAAAGTACCCTGTGCAGATAGATACCAGTGTATGCCTAGGCTTTATTCTTGAAAAATGCACAATCCAATGGTTTAGCGTTTCCAGTACATCAGATGTCAAAAATATTTTACAAACAAATCAAATGCAGCAACATTTATTCATGGTGGACAGGGTTGAAAACCAAAAAAAGAAAAACCTTTTCTTCTCAGTTCGTGATTTTTAAAAAGTCAAACCAGAACTGGGAGGAATAAAATAATTAACTTTGCCCAAAAGCAGGATCTTAACGACTGAGTAAAGTGAAAATATTAAACTTGCATTTTGACCAAGACAATGTTTAACTACCTAAATACACAAAGTCTGAAGTTTCCTTCTTTATAGATTTATTTTAAATTAAATACTTTTTCTTTGCCTGAGTAAACAAATATCAACATTGTACATTGGCAGGGGGGGGCTAACATTTTGCTGAAAAAAAGAATAAAAAGATAATGCACCAATTAGTACAACAAAAAAAAGCCACCAGGGAGCCATATTTATCAAGCATCAAGCCGGATGAAACCAGTCCTTTGGTCTAAAAGTTAATGAGATTGATATGATTTAACTTTTAGCTGAAGGAGTAACAGTATCTATTTGTGAGGACTTTCCCGAAGGTGGTAAACGATTGGACAAAGCATCGTCTAAATTATTACTGTAGCCAAGGCACATTCACATTTAGACTTAATGAGTTTCTTGCTGAATAAATAAATAGGTGCGCTGGATGAGCTGATCACAATACAGGGCCAGTCTGAATGCAAGTGGTCTTAGGAAACGTAGTTAGTAGACTGAGTGATTTTAGTGCTTTTCATTAGTTTATTGAGGAAAAAAAGTCATTATGTGCACAGATTAGCTTATAATATAGCAACGAGTGAAGCAATTTTCTTTTCCTTAATGAAACGATCTACATCTTTTGAATGTAACTAATAAGTACTGCAAGAAGACACTTTGATTTTGGGGTTTTAAAACCACAAAGATGTAAAAGGAGAACTTGAAGTGACTGCAGGTGGCTTCATGAGGACCTTACGTCCAACTCTGAGGTAAGACTTTGTCCAACTTTCAGCGTGATATCTAGGCGTCATTCCCAGATGCTTGCTAAATACAGGCCTGGAGTGATTCTTAAATCCCTTTTATAAGTGAACCTTTCAACATGTGGAAATCCTCGGACACAACGTAATGAATGAAAAGAGAATCCAAAAACTTCAGAAGGTTTTGTGCACATGAAAACTATAGAAGAAATGGAAGAAGTAAATATTTATAGCAATGTTAGTGGACAGAGGCCCTAATTGTCTCTCCTGTCGCCTGTGAAAAACAGAACGCCTGATGGACCTCTTTTCTATACAAGCCTTAGTGTTTAACCATTTGGCTAAAAGATTCTATATTTATCTACAAATATATAACAAATAAAACTTGCAGGCAAAAATAGTTAAGTTTCAATAGAAACACCCTTTTTTCCTGAAAATACAGCAGTATCTGAAATAATCCTCATTCATTTTTTATTCTGTCCCAGTTTTCTGCATCATAGATCAGGAAGCTCTTTTGCCTACAAACAGAAAAAAAGTATCTACAAACTTTGTAAACAGACCTGCTTTTTCCAAAAACATAAATAACTCAAAATATTAACAGCCAATGGAGCAGAAATAAGTTTTGAATGAGCAAGGGCCAAAGAGATAAATATACAACACCATTCAGATAAAAGAGAAGCTAAAGGTTCTTTCATATTTCTTACAGACGTTCTTCAAGCCAGGAGGAGGACCTCCCCTTCTTAATTAAAATAAAATAATAATAAAAACAGGTCACTTTTCATCAGTTTATAATCACCCCTTGTTTATCGCAAAAAACAAAAAGTTACCAAGGAGAAAGGGTTGGAGACAGAGTCCTTGTATTTCAGCGGGGTATTAATAAGAACCAGAAATTAAAGACCAAAGCATCCACACCAAGCCGTACATTCCTCTGAATGTTTGCTGTTCTTTTAGTCCAGCCCAAGCCAAGCTCACACAAGACTCCACTCTCCCGGCCTTCTGTCTCCTCTCCAAGTGTTCGTTCGTTCGTTTTGTCTGAGCTGAGCTCCTTGGTGGCAGGTAGAAAAGCGGTGGTGACGTGTGGAGCTGGGAGTCAGATCAAAGGGAGGTCTCCAGACTGTGTAGGGGGCTCCCCGGGGCCGAGGGGGTTCCTGATTTGGGGCCCTCTGGGAGGAGGTGGTTGCTGCTTTCCACAGCATTATTGTTCTGGTTTGGGGAAGGGGAGACTGGTGTGGTGGGGGCTGCCGTGGTGGAGGGCGAGGGAGAGGGTGGTGTGGGTGTGGTGTTGCGGGGGCTGGCTGAGTTGCGCTTGGTGGGAGCGTCGTCCTCTGCATCTGTGTCGTCTATGAGGGGAATATGGGGCTCAGAGTCTTCTATCCGAAATTCTGGGTGTGTCATAAAGTTGTGGATTGATGATCGCGACTCTGGCTTCTCCAGCCCCTCATAGAGGGAGATGGAGCTGCGGAATGCATTCACCACCCGGATCTGGAGGGGAGGGAAGAAGGGGGCGGGAAAAGCACACATTTAGTCTCGTTCAGTCATGACACACATCTGGTTCGCTGCAACACCTGCTTAACGCACGACTCAGGTATCGAGGAGGTTTTTTTTTCATTGAGGTGGAAACTCTTAGAGACACGTGCAGGTGCGCTGTTATTATTTGCACTTGTAAAACCAGTTAATTGTAAGTTGTCGTTTTCTATTTTTTGAGCTATGTCAGCCTTAAAACCACAGTGGAAGTCTTCACTCGTTTGGTTAAATTCAGTTTAGTTCACTCCCGTCATGTCTGGTTACTTCATGAACATTAGGCTCAGGAACAGAATGAGCAGAAATTAGCCACCATCTGGCCCAAAGCTTCGTGCTTACCTAACTAGAAGGTGTGATAGAGGTAAGGTATTTAAAAAACAAAAAACAAAAAAGGCACCAGGCTTCTTTTAAACAGTTGAAATTACAGTGTTGGTTAAAACAAAAGTGTTTCTGAGCTGCGTTCGACAAACCCTTTCTGGAGGGGTCAGGGTTGCCAGTGACAAACCCAATGCAGTGTGTGTGTTTTTTTTTATGTAAGTACAGTAGTAGTATCTCACAAAACACTTGGTAGACGACCGTGTCTGATTAATCAAAATGCCAGGGGACAAGAGGAATGTTGTTCTTTAGACAAGAACACATCCAAAGAGAAAAAAGGACAGAATCTGGACAAAAGAATTTACTGTTGGACATGCTTAGAAAAAGAGTTAAGAGAGAGAGAGAGAGACAGAAATAGATAGAGAGCTGGTAGAGGATTAGAGACAGGAAGACAGAGAAAGAGAGACAGAGAGAGAGAGAAAGGGGTGGTCAGTTATAGCTCATGTTTGTGGAGTAAAAACAAAAAAGCTGCAGCAGCCAAGCATGTCTACAAGCTGGTATACATGTCAAAAAACAGCACAAAGAGGAAAAAACTCACAAACGAGACCAGAGACTTTGAACCCATGCAGAGCGCGGCGCTACCTTGTGTTCAATGGTAGTAAACCTTTGAGTATAGCCCATGACACATTTCACAGAATCTAAAGAAGAATATGTTGGGAGTCAGTGGTTTTCATGGTTCTGGGGGTTCATTTAGTCCAACACATTCTTTCAACAAACGAGTAGTTACAGAGAGAAAGATTCCAGGAAGCATCTGAAAGAAAAAGTTCAGAGTTTAATGTGGAAGCACCCTCTGGCTCATGAACTGTGAGAGGAACCCCACCTGGGACAAAGACCTGAGTGTTACTGTGGAACTGCGTCATTAAACAGAATACACCAGGGAAACACAGGGTTGGATCTGCTAATGTGTCTGGGTAAAATCCCACGTGTTTGCATTCACGGGCACAGTCATTTATTCCATTAAGCTCCTTTTGTGACATCTGTTAAACATTTGAAAGGCCCCGGATGTGAAGATCTGAAAGAGAAAGAGTCATTGTCAACACGCACACAGTCCTTGTAAGGGTACGATCAGAAGGGGAGTCTTTAGGAATTCAACTGTTAAATGATCTGTATCCACGCTCGACTCACTGACGGGATTGTTAAGATCTTCCAAACTCATGCACAATCTTGCACCCAAACATGCCGGGAAACCGCAAGCTGGTCGTCCATGAAAGGGAGAGTTGTCTCAGAATGTGTTGTTGCACAAAGAGCCGCAGCTGGAGAAGGAAGTGTCATTATTTTACCACTGACTGACAAGACATCCACTGACACTTGACCGTCTGTCACCGACTGTCTCATATAGGTGCATGTCATGTGTTTTTTTTTCTTTTAGACCGTGCTCATGGGCATATACTCAAAATATTTACCCAACCACAGAGCTGCGACACAGACCCATGGGTGCTACAGGGGGCACAGAGCAGACTGAGGCAGCTGCAGACAAACGTGGTGACCCTCAATCCAGAACGTAATTTGGCAACTATTAAATGCATATCATCACCCCCCCCCCCGAGATGACAAGAACAATCTTTTCATTTCTGAGACCAAAGCAGAAGCAGAACAGAAAACATGATGAGACAGAGAAAACACCTTGACGCTGGAAGCGACCTGGTTACAAGGTACATACACAGTATATACAGCAGTGTTATCGAAGCAATGTGAGAGATGCGGTATTTGCGGTGTTTGGGTTTTTTTTGTTTCAAGATAACAGAGGGGACATTAGGAGAAGCATGAGAGAGTAAAAGTGTCAACGTTAGGTGAGAAGAAGGGTGGAGGAGGAAGATGTTAGGAGAACAGAAGAAATAAAAAGTCTCATGCACTAGAGGAGAACACGCACTCACACCCCACAGTGGCAGAAGCGGTGTTGGCGGCAGTGGCAGTAGTGGTAGTAGTAGAAAAGGCTACATGTGTAGGGCTAGAAACATTGGTTACATCGTGCTGTTGTTGGCTGGAGTTGGAGGCCTGCCGCCTTAGAGCCCCCTGAAAGGAAGTTCCACTCTGGAACGCACTCACTACATCCATCTGCAAAGAATCAGACAGCGTGACAGGAGAAAGCCCAGAGGAAATAAAACACAACACAGCCAGAGGAGAGAGAAAAGAGAGAAAAGTAAAGAAAAGGCACCAGTAACCATAGAAAAATGTCACTTAGAAATTGGATTTAAGCATTATCGTTAAAGAAAGAGGGAAAGGAGGGGTGGTTGGGTTTAAAGGCACTGATTGGAGGGAGCGCCGACTCCAAATTTGACCTCACTTTCACTCTTTTCTCTGCAGAATCCTTCCATACCTCCAGCTATAGCCATGCCAATACTCCTTCAACGTTCAGCTGTTCTACCGTGCTTTCCATCCAATCCAATTGACTTGCTTCTCATCAGTACCTTCAAACTAGTCGTGTTTTAGCACATAGAGTCAGAAATAGGCCAAAGGAACCCGCTTTAGCTCGGGAGCAGGACAGAACATTAGAGGAAGGGCTTTTGTTTTTCGGGCACAAGCCATTCTTTAAGAATGCCAAGAAAGAGAAAAAAACATAGATCTGAAGCTGGAAGAGCAATAGAGAGTTAAAGGGTTTATGGCTTTGGATTCCCGTGGTGTTAGGTGTAGTGTTGGGCCGTGGACGCGAGGGTCCGTAGACTGTTACCTGAGTCTGGATGCGATTAAGGCCTCGGAACCAGAGGATCTGGCCTCGACGAAGCTCCCGTTCAGCATGATCGATCTCATCCATGTCATCCAGCTCCTCCAGCTCCTCGTCTGGGATCTCCTCCTTCTGAGTGCCGTGGCCCGCTGTCTTCAAGAATTTTAAGCGGCTGGTGGGTATCGAGGAGATGACCTGGGCGACATCAGGATTAACATCAGACGTGCAGACGGTGACAACGTGACACCCAGTGAGGTGAAGTGACATAACATTTCAGAGTCACAGTGAATTCAGGGACTTCAAAGATAAAGCATTCAGAAATGAGTTGCTCAGAGCTGGCACTAACAGCATTTCACATAAACTGCTGCCAGATCTCTATACGATGATGAGCACCATTAAGAAGCCATTTGGGAGACTTATTGGTTTCTCTCTCAAGTGTCTTTCTTCTATCACAATATTCCATCAGATTAGAAATTATTAGTCAATCGATCAAATAACCTTAGAAACATTTTTAGCAGTTGTTTTAATAACTAACGACTAATTAATCTCATAATTTTTTTTGTTTGCATTCATCTCATCCTCAACTAGCAGAGACCAGCTCTGCTTTTAGGACCAGAGCTTTGGTTAGGTACCAATATTCTTGATCCTCCTAGGACGAAGATACCTTTTTTAGTTCTACAGCTGCCTGTGAACACACACACACACACACTCCCCCACACACACGCTGTATCTTGACAAGTAACGCTGGTGCTGCGATTCTCTGTAAATTGACAAAGTGAGGATAATTACATGTTATGAACGCGGCTGTGTACAGTGACAGCGGGCAGTGAAAACAAACAACACTGAGCATTCATTGTGAATCTCTGCTGCCGTCAGGAACAGTTGAGAGGAATCTTTTACAAATTATACCCGGGCTGTTACATTGAGCTACAGATAAGCATCTGACTCAGTTGTTTACACCAAGTAAAACTGATTTATACACTATTCAAAATTTACACGAGAAAGTATCATATGTTAGTTATGCACACAGAAAAAGAAAGTAAAGTTTTCATCAATGTATGAAGTGCATTATGATCAATGCTTTCAGGTGAAAATCTAAGCTGGGCCAAAGATTTAGTTTTATATCAACGTCATATGATTTGTTAAAACCTGAAATAGGGGGAGAGTACCCATTACCTCACAGCGACAGAACATACCATTACATGCCTTGCCACCATTAAAACACCCATAAAGCCATTTCCACCACAAGGGGGCAGTGTCATCCCACATTTTTGTTACCGGCCAACAGACCATAGAGCTTAGCTGCATTGTCTCATCATACCTGTCCCCATAGTAGAGAGCCAAAGCCTAAGAAAGTGCACCACAGCCACTGGTCAACGGACAGAGCCACGCAACTGAATGGTTTCCCTCCAAACTGCACTATGACAATCTAGAGAAGCAGTAAGCATGAAGACAGGAGTCATTAATTTAAGAGCAAACCTTTAGAAATGACATTTAAATTTAACATTAAGTCTTTTTTTTTATGTATGAAAGAAAGTCACAAGCGTGTTAACACAAAATCAAACAGTTACCCAGGCTCCAGTTCACTGTACCTGGATGATGAAAGTACTAAGGACAATACTACAGAAAATAGGGTTGTTGAAGATGCCATCAAAGACATTCCTTTCACCATGGATCTTGCGGGCATTGATCTCGTTGAAAAGCTGCATCATTACAAACGTATTGAAGACAATGGTGTAGTGTTCTGAAGGTGGGGCATTGAGGGGTGCGTTCCTGCCACTGTCAATGTCAAACATCTTCTCTCCTACAGAAACAGGCGGAGAGGATTTGTTAAAATGAATGGACGGGCTTAGCTGGCAACTCCACTGTCAGTAGAACTACGCCTGTTACAGTTCCTTACCAGCAAAGAGCAGAGAGAAAATGATGATCAGCTGGTACACTCCGTGACCCAGGATGTTTTTCATCATGGTGCGAGAAATGAGAGGCTTGTTGCGGCCGTATGGCTTCCTTAGCAGCAGAGCTTCTGTGGGGGGCTCCGTGGCCAGGGCTAGTGAAGCAAAAGTGTCCATGATCAGGTTGACCCATAGCATCTGTACTGCTTTCAGTGGAGAGTCCTGGTGGTACAGACGGAGGTACAAAACTAGGTTAAATACATCTCAAATATCAGGAAATTACAAGCTGTAGAAGTACGACTATTGAGTTCTGATATGAGGATTTGGTAATGGATGGAAAGAAAAGCGTCAGAGACAAACACATCACAACAGGAAGGACACAATTGACCTCCACAGATTTTACTGCTGGATGTCCAGAAGGATATATTTCTGATTGTTGATGCCAACCTGTGTGATGCAGGCTCCTGTAAATGCTACGATGACCGCCACAACATTGACAGTTAGCTGAAACTGAAGGAATTTGGAGATGCTGTCGTAGACATTGCGTCCCCACATGACAGCTCTGACAATGCTGGAAAAGTTGTCATCAGTCAGAATGATGTCAGATGCCTCCTTGGCCACATCTGTACCAGCAATACCCTGGAGAAAAAAAGATGATCTAGAATATGAGTGCTACCAGACCACCAGTCGACACACCCAATATATAATTAACATTCTTGTGAGTCTATATTTTCACTTCAATAATAACACTAACAGTTAAAATAACAATAGTAATTTAGTTCAAAATGAACAGTTAGCAAATACTGCTTTGCAGGTCTGCCTGTTTAAATTACTCCTTTTATTTTCTTGGTCTGTACTCTAAATATACAGTACGAGACAAAGAAAAAACTCACCATGGCAAATCCAACATCAGCTTTCTTCAAGGCAGGACCATCGTTTGTACCATCTCCTGTCACTGCTACTACCTGTCTCTGTTCTACCACTGTGCTGTCAATAATGCCTAGAAGAGTAGAACATTAATATTTAAAATTACATAATACATTATGTCACCCATTTTTACCAGTATCCGAAAGCAGAACTACCTTTCACTAGGGTGTGTTTGTCCGTAGGGGAAGAGCGAGCCAGAACCCGTAGTTTGGGCCAGATCTTGTCAATGCGTTCTTGTTCAATCTAGAAACATGAGACAAAACCTAATAGAATCCCAACAATACATCTGCAACAGTCTCTGAGTAGTATTTGCCTTTCTGTCCTTTCCCACCTCTCCTTTTTCGTTGCGTATCCTTCGGTTGAACTCTTTGCCTTCCACACAGAGGAAGTCATCTCCAGGCAGTAGGATGCCACACTTCATGGCAATGGCTCGAGCTGTGTTGATGTTGTCCCCAGTCACCATTCGCACTGTGATGCCAGCACGCTGGCATTTCCTGATAGCATCTGGGACCTGAATGAAAGCGGGAACACAAAAGAAAAGGAAATGCGTGTTATTTCTGTCTGCCACTGGGGGTATCACAATTAAAGCTCAGCTAAGCTCTACTTTTGTAGCTAAACAATTAAATTATTCCATTGAAGAGGCAAAACATTGGAATGTGGCACAACAACACTGAGAATGCTATTTATGGGTACCCATATGATTAAAAGGAAATTCTGTTTCTCTAACTAATCCTGTATGTGTAGCCACTAACCTCGGGTCTCACAGGGTCTTCAATGCCCACCACACAAATGCAGGTTAGTCCAGTGAGGATATCATTTTCATTGTCCCAATCAGGCTCACCCTCAGAGGCAGGGAAATCTCTGTATCCAAGGCAGATGGTCCTCAGGCCCTCAGAGGCCATGGGCTCAATGACTTTCTTAACCATGTCATCTCTGTCCCGTGGGCGGAACACCTTGGGCTCACCATTCGCTGTTAGAATTTTATAGCACCTGAAAGGGAAGAAGGTGAAATATTAATGTGTAACTGTGGAGACAGCAGAGAGGAGTATAGGAGGGCAAAATCTCCAGAGGGGGGAAATGTATTACAAGTCGTGGTCTGTTCCAAAATGTGGATGAAGTAGATGAGAGAAAGAGAGAATATTTTAGATGAGGCAGTGGGTTAAGTGAAGAACTGAAGCCGAAGGCAGTGAACGAGGAGCTGCAGTAGTGAGAAGTCACACTAAGCCATCTGTGGGTTAAAAAGAAGCCTGCTTGGTTAAGAGGCTTACAGAGTTGTTACCAGCTCATTTTCTCAGTGCCTGTTTTTAAGTCGCAAAGTAAGGGGCTTGGGTGGGATGCACTTGAACTTCTTAGCTGCTTAAGCAATTCCATCTATCATTTACTCCAAAACTTGGTCAGCTGGAATAAGTACAACGCCTACAGAATAAACTTTTACTGAGGAAAATCATTTGACTGCTGAGATACTTTAGACAGTGAACATTTCTTCAGGAAAATAACCCAAAGCAACCATGTAACACAAAATATGAAAACACAGATCCTTCAGAATAAAGGCAGAAGACGAAAATTGTTTTCTTACTTTTTTAGGAGAATTTCTGAAGCCCCTTTGCTGAACATACGATAGCTGCCATCAGCCATCTTCAACACAGTGCTCATAGATTTGCGGACTGAGTTGAAGGTGTAGACTTTGTATAGTTTCTCCTCTGGGATTTCGTTGCGGATAGCCCCGTAGTCACGTTTCAGTTCATTAGCAAAGCCAAGCAAGGCACATTCGGTCTTGTTACCCACTTGACGTGGCAGGCCCCCTTCCTTTTCTGGAGGCTGGGGAATAATTTAGAATATGGTTAGTTAAGATTGTAAAGAACATGACAAATGATTAATCAGTGTGACACAAAATGTTGGAGCCACGCTGTTTTTTCCCCCACACTTACCATGATCTTGGTGGTGTAGGCGCAGTTGACTGCAATTCCCAAAATCAGGATGTCTAATGTAGAGGAGGGGATGTTTTCTGGTTCAGGGACTTTCTTGTAGTGCTTTTCAGCGACGTAGACTTGCACCACAGTCATGCGGTTCATGGTGAGCGTACCAGTCTTGTCTGAGCAGATGGCGGTAGCGTTGCCCATAGTCTCACATGCGTCCAAGTGACGCACTAGATTGTTATCTTTCATCATTTTCTGTAAGAAATTTTAGAAAATGCACTACATGACTATGGAAAACTGAAATATAACTAGAACTGTAAACTATAACAAGACGATTCATTAATGCACAGTTAAATGATTGGCAAACATTCTGTGAGCATTCCTACTGTTAAATGACGGGGTGCCAGGCCATCCTTTCACAAAGCCGCTGGGCCCCTTGAAGTGTGACAACATTGTACAGACCTAACCTACTTGACCTTACGCTGCTTTCTACCCCCACCCAAGCAACTTTAACTCGGGGGAAAAAAAGAAATGTGGGCAAAGGATATAGGATTAAAATTAATAGCTTCTTGACCGGATAAAACCGGCTGCTGGCTAACAACTTCAGAAGAAGGGATCAATGCTTGGCTTTGGGGTATCAGTTACCCAGTCTCCTTGTCTCATCAGCCTGGCCTGATAGTTTTAATAGGCTAAAGTATAAGCTGGTCAGTACTGGAGACAGGTTGCTTGGCTAGGAAGGTTTACCTTAACAGAGTATGCCAGGGATATTGTTACTGCAAGTGGCAGGCCTTCAGGAACAGCCACCACCAGAACAGTGACACCAATGATGAAGAATTTCACAAAGAACTGAATGTAAACTGGAGTGCAGTCTTTGGTCCAGGGCAGATTCTGTATCCAGAAGGTGTCTACTACAAACAACACCACCAGGATAATAACAGTGATTGCTGACATAACAAGTCCTAGAAGAACCAAGAAGAAAAGAAAAAAAAAAGACGATGGTCAATCAATCATGTATCATCATCCGAGGTAACGATAAGACAGCAGTGAATGATGAGATAAAAGAGACAAATTACTAAGTGGCACCAGGTGATTTGGTTCAACTCACCTGCTTTGCCAATCTGTACAGCTAGTTTGGTCAGTTTGCCCTGGAGAACAGACTTCTCTTTCTTTGGCAGGCTGGCTTTCTTCTTCTCCTCTGCATCACCTCCCTCATCACTGTTCAGAGGCTGCATTTCCATTGCAGCACCATCCTGTGCTTTAGCTGCAGCAAGGAAACACAAAAGCACTTTTCAATTAAACACATTGCATTTCCCTGATGTCAAGTGACATCAGGAAACGCAAACTTGATATTTATTCAATATAAAAAAACACTGTGGAAGAGGTTTTAATACTGAAACACTTTCCGGGATTTATGGACAGAGCAGTAATCTCAAATGAAAAAGATTTCTGATCAAACCGGTCCAGCAGTTGTAATATATCTGCATAACCCAAAGAGCACACAAGTGTGTCATTCTTCAGCCAGCCACTACATGAAGCCTATATACTCTTCTTCATTTGCATATATTTGAAAGACCTGAGATGTAAAACTCTATTATCAGCCTTACACAACTGAATGAATGAAATATGGGCGATATCACTATTGTATTCATGAATTTTCACTTTTTAATTCATTAAATGGTAATAGGATACAGCATTTACTCAAAATTACTAGATTATCAGAATATTTAAAAGTAGTTAAAGACAACCACGTGCTACAAAACATGACTCGTGATTAAATGAATTACTTTGAAGCGAACGAGAGACGTGATATCACTCAAATTTTAGTCTGCCTTTTCCTTCCCTTTTCCCTTTTATCCATGGGACTTAGGAAATGTCACTATAATTATGTTTGCAGTGATCTGGGTGCACAGTAATTAGCTGAAAGATTTGGAAGAGTAATTATCATCCTCCCACCTAGAGATTTAAAGAACGGGTTAACTAGCTAGTAGCACTGGGATCTGTTGGAGGAATTGCCTCCTCCGACGGCAGCCACGACAAATGTTGCCAGTTAAAATTCTCACAAATCTCTTTTACCTCCTCCCTTAACATTTATCACATATCGACAAGACTCTTACTCCCACATCTAACCAGGTTAGGTTTATATAATGATTACTGAGGTCATAGTGAGGTTGTACTGTAGTGTATTAGATTAAACGGTATTTCTGATGTCCATCCTATTTACATAAGTAAGGAGGCAAATATTATAAATACCTCGTACTGTAATCAACTCTTTCTGACAAGAAAAGACAGAACTGCTGTGGATCGTTTTAGATTGTACAGGTGTACCTAATAATGTGGCCAATGAGAGTATGTAGCAGTGAGAAGAGGCATTATCACTGGGCTACTGCAGCTGCTGTGGACTGTAGCCTGCTCTGCACTTACATGGCCTGTGTAATCTCAGTCTAAAGGATTACTGTTGATTCCTGGCAGGCGCAGGAAATCTGTGCACTAGGGACTAGCACTGGGGTTGTGGTCATAGACCTAAGCACTAATGATCATAGTGTCCCAGCAGGACTACAAGTGTGGCTAGCTGACTGTGCTACAATTAAACAGCCTCATTATCAGTGCTGTCAGATTGAAATTGCACCAGTGCAAGTCTTATGGTTTGACTCTGAATAGTTCAGATTGGGATGTCAATAGAAATCAAATTGTGGAAGCCTGAGGGAGAGTTGGAGAGAGAGAGATGGGTGGGAAAGCAGATGTTCTGGCCCCAAAATTGTTGCATGGCTTTAATCCCCTCATCACTAATCGCTATAACTGGATTCAGTAGCACCTGCTGCTCAAAGCACAATGTGCCAGGGAAAGACGAGAAAAGAGGAGAGATAGACAGAAGGGAGGGTCAGACAGTACAATGGGTAGGCAAGAACAGCACGTACCAAGTATACACTAACACGGGGTCATGGAAAAATATGCAACTCCTCATTACTTGCATGAAACAACAGCAGCCAATTATTAACAGATTGAAGCTTTAACCTACATCCAGAGCCTTAAATAGGGAGAGAGAGCTAATACATAAGGTATGCCCTAAGCTGTAAGGTAATTATAATAGATGGTTGTGTGTGTGTGTGTGTGTGTGTGTGTGTGTGTGATTTACCTTTCTTACGGTTCTCTACAGATCCGTCCTGCTTCTTGTCTGTGGGAAAAAATACACCATGGAGTCATTAGCAATAAGGAAATAATACACCTAAACGCACCCCTGTATGTAAAGTGTTAATTTGCCGGTTGCTCTCCAGATTCTCCATTGAGTTGGACTTCTGGATATTGCCCTTATAAGACCATCAAACAACACAGATACCGAGTGTTGTGTTATGTTTACCTTAGACAATTACCCTCTGGGATCAATAAAGTTTTCTCAATTACTTGATCTGTTTTGCACAGTTTTGCTAAATTACCTAATGTTATAATTCAGTCCGTGTATATATTTGTATTAGACATTCTCCAAGCTAGCCAGCCAATTAGCACGCCACTTCTGTCGCTGTGCCACAGTTGGAAAAGTTTTAAACAGTAGGTGAAGTTGTCGTTACTGTTAACAAATACAACTTTGTGTCTCAACATTTAGAAGCCTGTAATAAAAGATGGCATCAACCACATGCTACAAGATTGGGCTTCAAGCAGGCTCCAATATAAACTCTCAGGTCACACCCTGCTATATCCATCTTTTTCTACACTATGGATACATATACAGATATATAGATATATATATATATATATATATATCCTATCCATACCTGCAATATCCTAAAGTTGAGCCCTGGACTTTGAATCTGCTGGACTTCGCATCTACTGCTGCGTTTCTGAATAGGTGTGGCTCTCTTGTGTAAGTTCTTAGTGTGTGCACACAACAAACAATTAGCCCTTTCTGTTCTCAATATATATGTAAAAGGACTACAAATAAGATGGTGAAATATTTCTGTGCGATGCAAAAACGAACGGTGGAAAAGTACATTTCTGTGCAAATGTGTCCACTTGTTATAAAGACCGATACCAAAGGAAACAAGAAGCGAGAAGGATCCTCACTTTTTCTCTGTTTTTTCTTCTCCTCCTTTTCCTTTTTCTTTTCTTCTTCCTCATCATCATCATCCTCTCCACCCCCGAGTAAAGTGAAGATAATTCCAGTTTGAGAGTTGACACCCACAGCAGTGACCACCATCTTCCCCGAACCTTCCATTACATGGGTGCCTTTAGACATAGGAGGAAAATAAAAAAGTCAGACAATTTCAGAGTTTGAGCAGTATCAAGCTAAATAATTTGTGCTATGTTTCCAGTATTACTTAGACCCGTTTATACTACTGCTATTGCTTTAACTTTGTATAAACATACATTTCTAATTATTTTCTGCTTTAACTTTTCGTTCAGACTAAATTTAGCTAGATACGTTGGCTTGTAACAAGTTGCTTTAGCCAGACTTTTTATGTGGCATGTTCAACACAAGGAGAAAATAAATCTGCACTTTCAAAAATAGGCAATAAAGACAAAAATAATGGTACACTTGTAAGTAAAAAGCGAAAGAAACACAGTCATTGTCTTTCACTTTCATGGTCAGTCTGAGAAAACAATGGAAATCTGAGAGGCTGCAACAGGGGTTTCTTTGTTGGTTAATATCTTTGCCCTGTCATCCCTCTCTACACACAGGGAGATCTTGTTGGTTTATATAGAAAAAGCAAATAACTGCAACAAAAATAAGAAAAAGTCTGAGCATAAGAGAATTACAACAAAAAAAGCAGAAACCACCAGAAAGGCTCTCTGGTGCTTGTCTTAATTTTAAGATGTTTTCCTTTCATTTGTAAAAGCGATGGCAGACGAGACGCACCGAGGGCAATTCAAAATATGTAATAGAGCAACTGAAAGGCTAAGACCAATCCTCAGACAGCATATTATCAATTTGTGGGGACCAACAATGTGTTCAACAATGTGTTCAACAATGAACACTGAAGATTTCTGGGAGTTATTTTTGTTTCAGTGGCAATGACTCATTTGTGTATGATCAAAACGTAATTAAAAAACTCTGATTAATGGTTTCAGCTGCTCTTAACAGTTTTAAGTACAGTTTTCCTATTACATAAGAATTATTTTTGGAATTACATATTAAACACCACTTTGCACCTTATAACTGGAGGAAGAGATGTGCTGGATAGTGGAGCACACCGTCAGTTCACTGCACTGTGAGGATCTCCGCATTAAAGCCACAAAGCACCTATCACTCACTCTGTCATAGCTCTACTTTGAGTGCTTTAGTAATTAATGAAATTGGGGTGGTTTCTCCTCGTGACCCCCATGTGCACATGACCAAATTTTAACAATGTATTGCATTTTAATATGACGAAGCTGCACAAAGGTTACCTGTCATTTAAATTTAATAAAAGACTGAACTTGCATAAAGCCAACTTTGAAGATGATGTGTATTGTATTATTTAAATTAAGTCCTAATTAACTCTTAATACATTTAAAAAAAGGTCTGTAAGCTTTCCAAACCTTTTTCTATGATTATATAGCATAGTAATATGTCTGGCAAAATAATAGTCAATTATGTTTACAGCTACTACAGTCTTTTTCTTTGTCTTCTAATAACAACCAGAATGGAGAGAAAAATAAAGTACAAAAAAAAGAGACTTCATGTTACCTGATAACAGCATTGGATCTTTTTCTTGTGTTTTCTTGACATGGTCCGACTCCCCTGTGAGGGAGCTCTCATCGATCTTCAGGTCGTTGCCTTGGATGAGGACTCCGTCAGCAGGCAAAAGGTCACCTGAAACATACAAAGGTAGGAAAGAAAGTCTTTAATTTGGAGGAACAAGTGTACAAAAATAGGAACTGGGTTATTATTACATGATGGTCACACAATCTTAACAATGTTTATCCTAAACGCTTTAAAAGTAGAGATTTATATGTTATTATCTTAACTTTTAATTACATCAACACCAGAGACAGCAATCATTTCTTACCATATTTTATTTGTGCAATGTCGCCCACCACAATCTCAGCCACAGGAATTTCGATAACTTGTCCTCCACGGACGACAGAAAATTTCTGTTCCTGCTCAATGCGACTCTGGAGGCCCCTAAACTGCTTCTCTTTACTCCAGTCATTGAATGCTGTCACCAGCACCACACAGATAACTGACAGAAGAATGGCGGCACCCTCGATCCAGCCCGCTTCCGACTCATTTTCATCCTCCACACCACCAGCAGCCCTACCACAGCCTGCAGAGGGACAGGGCAATCATGTCATACTCTTCCATCTTATCACATTTTCCTATCAGACAAACTCTAATGGACAAACTAAAACCAACAAATCCAGTGGAAACACTAAAGCGAGCAATTTATTTATTGGTTTTACGATAACCTACATCAGTAGATAAGTGAGAAAAGGGCAATAAACCAACAATTATATAGTGTTATTCAGGTCAAAGTGATTTATTAAGGAACCTAAACATTACGAGTAGCATGAATACAAAAAGGTGCTTACTTTCTCTTTTAGTATCTGGAGGGTTATATAAAGAAAGGCCTAGTGAAACTACAGCTGCCACTTCTAGAATAATCAGCGTGACATCTTGTAGTGCCTCCCACACTAACTGTAAGAAAGTTTTGGGCTTTTTAGGTGGTATAAAATTTTGCCCAAACACTGTTTTCCTCTTCTCGATGTCTGCAGGCTGTCCACTTATTCCTGGAGAGGGGAAGAGAGCAGAAACAAAAATGTAAATGAAAATCATATGAATGAAAAGCTATTTTGGAATATAATGTTAGACTACAATACAAATATTCACATTACAGAAAGAAAGCCTTAATTATTATGCCACATAACTTGAGCACAGATGAATGAATTGCTGTAGGCATTTACAGAATTCCACAGCAGGAGAGCTTGTCTCAAGACAAAAAGAAGTAAAAGTGAGCTGGGACCTCAAAAACATGATCCCCAAAAGGAATCGGCATTTTTAACATAACACAGTGGAGGCAACAATGCTGGACAACCATGACACATTCTGTGGGCATGCCATGAACATTTTCACCTCTTTCAGGCATGCCAGAGAATGTGAGAATGGGGATCAAATCTAATCCTATGAACTGCCTTTTAACTACAATGACTAACTCGCCAGAAAGGCTGAATCAGCTTTAGAATCACAGATGTCCATGCATACTACTGTCCAGCTACACATTCACCTCTCTAACAGATAACATGACCCATTCATCTATGTGCACAGGGAGCATGCTGCAGCCACCCATTCAGATGCCTCTACAGTCAAGGCACAGTCATGTAATCCAAAGGGCCTTCGCACATTTGATGATGCATGACAGTTTTCCAGTTCTATTCATGCTGGCTGTGTGTGGGTGGCTGTGCAAACTAGATGGAGCTGTGCATGTGTGTGCGCGCGTGTGGTAGAGAGGAGGTGGAGCAGAACTGGAGGCCAGGGAAGAGTGTCTGTGTGAAACTGCTACTGACAAGCAGATGGGGGTGGGTGGGGGTCAGGGGCAAAGGTACAAGGAACTGAGACTAATAAAGAGTGCGGTTACTGATTGCTGAAGGGAAGACACACTGGGAATAACAACATCTTAACAGTGAAAAGGATCATTAAGGTCAATGCATGGACACTTAGAAGTACGAATGGATGGACGGACACAGAAATACAGACAGAGGTTCAATGCAAATCACGACACCACATTTGGACAATGGGCCTGTGCAGGAGACAACAGCACACACAGTAAGGTACATTGTTGTGCTGGAATTGAGACAATTCTCTGTCTCATGCACAGAAACGCTGCCAAAATGGATTCTGATTAGGATTTCATCCTTTTACTCCCGTTGCGCATCCTTAGATCACTGAAATACCACCATATTAAGTAACAACTGTAAAATAAAATATGCAGCGCAGCAGAGCAACAGCTGACAGACAGCTGATGTCTTAACATAAAACTCACGCACGGAAACTACGAATAAGTCGCCTTATGATGAAGAAAGAGAAAGAAAATCTGATTTCAGGGATATTGGACAGATTTTTCAAGATACCAGGGAGGCTCTATTAATTTGTGGGAGACTTAAGAGAAGTAGTATTTCTAACAGGACCCTAATAGTTATTAATACACTATCCAACAAGACCTTGTAAATGAAAGCTGCTGATTAACTGTCTGTTAAGTTTCATTTAAGTGATTACTCTATGCTTTAAATGAGAGTTTAATTAAAATAAATAAAAGGAGCAATAAATTAATAGGAAATTCAACATACTTGTTACATGTTGGTTCTCACTGTATGATGTGTCTGTAATGTTATATGCCCCCTTATGACACCTTAATCCAGAGTAAACTGCTACAATATACTAAAAATAACAAAAGATTGTTTAAGCATTTATATTCAGATCTAGTTTAATCAAATCATGGTCTCGCTCTTTCAACTTTAACTTCAGCATTGATCAAGTTTTGATCTATTCCGTTAAAGAAGACAAATTCCTGCATCACTGCTTACGTGGTTAATTGTCATTACAACACTAACACACCTTTTTACTATTGGGGAGCTGAAATGACCCACCCGCACATCCTGTTAAAAAGGTAATGGGGTTTATTCTGCATAGCTGCCCGTTGCAGGTCCATGGCTGTTTCTCATCGTCTGCTTTGATTCTGTATGCCTCTAATGAAAACATGCTGACAGCTAATACCCCATTCAATTCTACACCACATTTTCCCTTAGCATTAGCGCAATAAACAGTGACAGAGGATGATCAACACGTCGCCCCCTTAGTTACAAGCACAAAGAGAAAATAAGCTGGCCTCAGCCCCTCAGATCATTTTATCACCCAGAATGTCTCAAGTCAAGCAGCTAATCATTAACAATTTAATTTGGCTGCTTGTCCCCAGCTGACCCCTCTGAGTAGTGTCATTTTAGCCACCAGAGAGGGGTCAAGATAAGCCTACACTCAGAGCCCGTCATGATTAAATGAAACAGGAGGATTTTTTTTTCCCACAAAACTGTGTGTTAACAGAAGTGCTAACACACTGTCCAGTATGACATGTTCTTCACCTGACAAAAAAACAGAATATATACACTACATTACCATCACATACACAACATCCATCAGAGCATTAATATATGAACCGTTTTAACTAAATTACCTACTAAATTGGCAAAATGATTTGAAGAAATAATTTGTAATTGTAGTCATTATTTAATCCTCTGTAAAAAAAAAGAGAATAACATTTTAAAATAAGTGTTTACATCTCTCAAAGGTTAATCGCAAAATCAGGGACTGATTATATTATGCTCAGCTCAGTCTAACAGGGATAATTAGATGAAAGGCTTTCAATCACCTCTGTATTGTCATGTAAATACCCAAAGGTCCCTACTGAGTGGTAACTGAAATGCGTCACAGAGATACTATTTTTAGAACATCGTTCCCTCATCAAACCCGTCCACCATGTACATCACTGAATGACAGCTGGGATTGGCTCTAGCAACCCTGCAACCCTCAACAGGAGAAGCAGTCATGATACCAGATTAATGGATCTTTACTATCGTTGCCTTGTAGACCTGAATACTGTACATCCATTCCAGACATGGAGGACGCTCCAATGCGAATTTACAATATATTTATTTTACCAACCAAACATGTTAGAACTTTGATGCGGGATGGACCAGGAAAAGGGGTGCCAACAAAAGAAGAGTTATGGGTTCTGTGATGTTCTGTCGTAGTTGTGATGAACAAAAAACAAAAAGAATTCAGCGCCAACCCAAGCACAAAACACAACGCACTTAGTTTCCCTAAAACAGATCGAAAGAAAGAACCCAAAGAAAAGGGATCAGGTTCAGAATAAGAAAAAGACAGGGTGGGTTTTAGCCACAACCCTAGCCCAGTTCGTTCCAGTTCGTAAGGGGGCGATGAATAAGGAAAACAAATGTCCAGTCCAGGTCTTACCGCTGTACCTCTCAAAACAAAACAAAACAAGATGGTTGCTACAGAAATAAATTTTAGCACGGGTTTTTAATTTGTAAACCACATTTAGTCTTTAATGAACAACATTTACATTTCGTCACTTGATAAAAAGCAACACTACTCTCAAATATAATAATATATATATATATATGTTTTTACTTTCATTATCAATTACTTTCTAACTTTTTTATTTTCAAATTATGTGGTAATGAGCAAGCCTTATTTTAACAACAGCCTATTAAAAAGATATTAAATATCTTTTGTGCCTCCAATATCACCAGCTCATCTCAGGTTTGGATGTCCACTGATATAAAGGACCACCTGGCAAGCCACAGAAGAACAGTGCTTGCACATAAACTGAATATGAACAGTTTATACTGAAGAGTTGGATCAAGTTTTAATGAATATCCTTCAGGGAGATATAAGGTACTAAAGTCACAGAGGTTGTAAGAAATTGCAACACACTGCAACCTTAATAGCTAAATACAATGTACCACAAGAACTGTACTGACAAATCGCAGTTTTCAAGCCAGAGATTACTACAAGTAGCTTAGCATACCACCCCAGTTCCTACTGGATAGCACCACCAGCACAAGGAGGGTCTGACCTTATGTGACAATCACTCACTGGACAAAGTACCTTTAACTACATCATTTTGAATTCAGACATGAAGACATATTAACCCAGGCCGCTGAACTGCAAAGGGAAAACTTAATTTAACAATCTGAATCTTCCTGCTGAATGTCTGGAATGATAGATATAGATAGCCTGTTAGCCTTTGTACGCAGCCTCACTGCCAACAGTCAATAGGATCAATAGGCTGGAAACCAAGTATTTGACTACACAAAAATGGCAGTCATTAGGGAATAACTGAAAATGAAAATAGGGGAACACAGTCAATAACATCAATGAGAAATGGTCTTACCAAAGGCCATAAGTGAGGAAAAAGAGGATCCCTTTGGGATGAAAGAGCTGTTTATCTTAACGTTTTACAGATGACGCCCATTTTTGAATTCCAAATATCCAATAACATAGCATTTTAAAGGCCTATTGGGATGTTTACACATGATCCAGTTGACCAAAGCAAATTCTACTTCTGTGCTAATTTTGGTATCCAGAAAAAAGCCATCTCCAAGCCAAAACACAGACGTGGATACAGATTGAACCATGATACTATGACCCTGAGCTGTGATATTCAATTCTGGAAAAAGGATGGGAATATTATTACAACAGTATTCCTGTGATGTAATGTTGCTGTTATAGAGCTGAAGCGTTCACAAGAGACTGAGAAAAAAAAAACAATGGTTAAAACTAATGCTGCAGAGGCTGAGATGTACTGGCTCCTCAAGCAAAACCATAAAAAATAAGTACATCATACAGCTGCGCCACTTCCCTTCACAGAACACTGACATGTTTGTTAGCTGTGTACCTAATTCCTACACCTAACTCATAGGATGCCCCCGTCGATTCTAAGAACCCATGACATTTTCACAAGCTGGCTGGTAAACAGATCATTAGTAAACAGATAAGCATGTGTAAAAACATATTAATGATATGCTTTACAACTAACTGTTTTTATCCCTTTTTTATAGTTGCACAGAGATTGAGGGTCAAAAAAGAAATTTAACTGGTACATATATGATTGCAGTTACTTACTGAATGAGAGAATGAAACAGACAAATAGAAGTTGAACACATAGGGGACATTATCTCCTACAAATAAGACCACACCGACTGTCAGAGGATGTTAACCACTGAAGTGAAAAGGGTTTGTTTAAAAACTACAGCATATAAAACACAACTAGGATACATGTTCATGGAACTAGTTGCTTAATAAACATTGCGTCAGTCTGTTTTTGTGATTAATGCCAATTTCAACTTTTATTGTAATAATTTGCAGCAAGATGACTGGGTTAGTTCACATTTCTCAAACAGACAAATGTAAATCTCAAATAGGTTCTGGCATATGTGGTAGCACAGAAAAAACATTCACATTTCCTTTAATCCAAATAGGCTACCTGTGTAGGTCTTACATTGTGAAAACTAGTTAAAGTAGAGTGATACATTCATGCACGACTGGAACAGGAAAGTTCAGTCAAATTTCTCTGCATGGAAAAAAAGCGAATGGAAATGTGAAGGATTAGCAAAAGACTGGCTTAAGGGGTTCGAGGAATGACCAACCAGCTAATTAGATCTAATTAGCTAATTTCGATATTCAAACTCCTATAATCTTAAATGATGGCTTTATTTCCCAAGCCAATGACGAATGAGCTGATTGAAACCAAGTATCCCAACTCAGTCGATCTGGGCCAAGTGGAACACTTGTTGCAGGAGCAAACAAAATGTGGACCTTGTCAAGCTTATCAGCAAACTGCAATTGCAAATATCTCCACAAGCAAAATAAAAAATTCTATAAACTGGAAAAAAAGCTTCCATTACTTGAACATTAGCCAAGTTAAAAACACACTGCCTGTAAAATAGCCTGATTACAAACGTGCTTTGGTAACTTTGGAGAATTCTGTTACATACTTTCAGAGCAGCCAACTATGTTTAGCCTTCTTTGTGCTTTATCGCAAAAAGTGCTGAAAAGCTAATGGCTCTAGGCTACCCACATTCTTTTTTTGCTGCATAGACTAGCTGGAAGAAGCAGTGGAGGACAAGTACATGTATGAAGCAACCACTGCCACTTGCTACAAATATAACAGGACTTCATGGTCACCAACTTAACATAGCCACACGCATGCTCTCTCCAGAGAGCCATGTTCTCAATTTAACAACATCTTCACACGCATTGTATAAGACACACTATACACAGCAAAAGAGGTAAGGTAGACATTCTCGAAGAAGGGCTTCATGCTTTCAAATAGCATGGTATTTATGGTCTTCTCTTTGGTTAGAATGCGTTTTCCTTGCTTTGAGACACTACATACAGAGGACTGTTGCTGCCACAGTGAATATGTGGTGCTGTTTTAATCTGGGATCAAACTGAAAATCCCCTCCCATAAGAGTTCAGTCAAGGTCACACTAGCGATTAGGCAGACTGTCTATAGAGAGTCAAACTGAGATAGAAAAAGTACAAAAAAAGAGAAGTACTGTCAACCACCGCTGCCCCACTGACGTTCTACCGTAGCTGCAACTAGACATTTTCCAGAACTATTAGAATGACTTTTTTACACTGCAAAGTCAGGTGGACAAAGAGACACAAAAGCACAACTCAAACTCACTCCTTCTATAACATGTTCAAGTCATTACTACAAAGTCTTACAGCCTACCGTTTTGTTCGACACATGTGGGACATTGACCTGCTTGAAGCCTGGTGCTGTGCCCAGGCAGACAGCTGGTCTGTCTGAAGTCTATGCACGGAGACACACAGATACTCAGAGGTGAAAAGGGAGAAAGGGAGGGAGTAAGGGACATATCCACAGGCCTTGAAATAGAGCAGGACTGGCCCAAGTCAGAGCCAGTCTGCCTAGCCACCTGTCTAGCATATGAGTTTTCCTAGGAAGTGATGTCAAGGTATCCACAAAGTGGTGACATGGCCAATGATACACCTCCTAAACTATGTATGCACCATGTTAGCATTCCAACAGCCCTGGCTAGCAGCAACATCCTGTCTTTGATCAAGTTAAACAACAGGCGTTATGTTGAATGTAGTGGAAATGTTACTCTACCATCTATAGATGACGTTTTTAATCGGTTGCAGAGTCCTTGAACATCCCCATAAGACTCTCCAACTTTGCCTAGTGCATCTGCACCTCTCAGTTCCATAAGAGAGCGCAGTTCATTGAGTGTGCAGCCAAACTCTCCATCATGGTTGGCCTCAACCATGGAGTTCTTCACCCCACTGTACGAATTGTTTGCCATCTTCTCAATGCCTCCCCACTCTACGGCAAAGTGCTGTTGCTTGGCTTCAAAGGAGGGGTAAAAAAGTGTTGTCCTGGAAAAGCTTAAATCCTTAAGTGTGCAAATGCAGTTGTAGTTCCCATAAACAGCTGACAGCTCTGTCACAGGCAGCTGGAATCATGTGCCAGGTAGCAGGGTAGGGATAATACAAAACAAGCCATTTCCTTTGGAGAGCTGAGTCCCTAGTCTTTCATGGTGACTGAGGATCACCCACACAGCCGGAGATCACCATGCATGCAGCTCTGAAAGAGAAAAGCAAACAAAAAATGTTAATGGTGCCGCCAAGTAATATTTCACGTGTAGGTTGTCCTCTACATTTATTGACCTTAACCCTTTGCTATAAACAGCAAAATAAATCGGACAGCATTAAAGAAGAATAAAGTAAAATCACTCCTTTATGTTTAATAGTCTAACCTGCTGGTTCAGATTTTGGCAGACTCAGATTTCTTTTCTTTTTAAGAAATACAAAATAACCACAAACTCATAGCTCAGTGGTTAAGGCAGAGGGCTGGGATGCTGAGATAGCATTTATTTATTTTTTGTAACTTTTATTTAATTCTAACTTTAAAAATAACTAATGAATAACATTTTCCTTTATATCAAAAAGACATGAACTTCAATGTGAGACAATATTTGCTATGCATGTAATAATCTGACCAGCAGTTAATCAGATCTCTCAGACTAATCGGCTAGTCACTGGTCATGGCTGATCAAGAGATCAGGATTAAAATTGACCCATTCTGCTGTCCAGTCAATCGATATCTTTGTATCTTTACTTTGTCTCTTATAAGTACAGTAGTTGTACCTTATCCAATATTTAGTTTAATTGTGGCCTTTAAATAACTAAATTTCCCATTAGCTCTAGGCATTCACAAGCGAAAGGTCAGCAACTCCACGAATGACAGGTGAAGGGGGGGTTAGACGAGTAGAATAACAGCAGAGAACACAATGCAGCAGACATTTGGGACAACAAATTACAGCTAAAACACTGAAATAACAACTTTAAGAGTGAGTGAGTTTTCTGAATATGGATAAAACCATGTTACATACTAACTACTGTTTTCAGTGGCTTCACCTCTCACACACACACACACACACACACCAGCATTTCAGAGCAAGGAGGACTGCTTAATTCATCATGAATTTGAAACCTAATTTATACACTTGTGTATTTATATAATCATTCACATTTCTTCATCCATCTCTATTAGCAGACACCTTTGATGTCACGCATGGAAACATGAAAGTCCTTAGACAAATACAGTTGTATTTAGAGCCACAGCCTTTTGAGCTTTGTACCCAACTGCATTAATATAATAAGAAGATTGTGTGTACTCTTCATCTTGAGAGTAAAGTGGATTATTAGCATTCAACAATCACTCTGCAGTTCTCCCGTTCAAGACTATCTACTGTTACATAGTAACTCACCTTTTAACCTTTAAACTGTTGCATTATATTCACACACTCTGAAAGTATTCGTCCTATATTTAAATAGACATTATCAGTTTGTTGAATGGAGTATAAATACGGGTTAGAAGGGTCAAGTAGAAAGTTAACACGTGCTGTTCATCATCATCATCATCATGGTTACAGTGATAAATACACAGCAAATGAGATATATTCATGTACCTCTGCTCGTATCAAAATTACTAAAGCTGGAGGTAGCCTCTATTTAAAGTACTGATGGTATGCACCTTCTGGCCTAAGTGTGCCCCATTTTGAAGCATTATTGAAAGTGTTAACAAACGATAACACCCACTTAATGATGACGGAGTGTAGGGGTTGGCAATCAGACTATGTTGGATCATCATCAAGTGTCACATCTCCCATGTCAGGTGGATGATTTTATTTTTCATTTTATGTTGTCTTAGTTCTGTTTGCAAACTTATATCTATATAAAATATCTGACCATTAAAATTAGTCAGTAAAAAGTCAAAAGGTTCCATGCTGGTGGGTAACAGTCAGTAGAGACCAACTGACTGATTACATCAGGAAAAGCCTTCTGTTTAATCTAATTAAGACTATCTGTGGCATCAGGGAGCTCCATGAGGCTCTACATGGGAGAGTCCGTTCTAATGAAAGGCTGCTGTCTTTTCAGCCTAATACAATGAGGTTGATTCCTTTATGTCAACGAGGTTGGTACAAATGTGTCTTGGTGTAGCCTGGATACAGACTAACTAGCAATATGTGTTATTACAATTACAGATGATGAAGCATGGCAAGTGTTTTACAGAGACCCGATTCTGTGAATTTCTTAGAACCATAGGGGACAAAACTAGATTTTGTGCAATGATTAAAAAGGACTTGATTTACTTACAACCTGAAAGTACTGGACTGTACTTTCCTGTGGAAAGCCATGACAGACTATTATCTGCAAAAATGTTTCTGCTTAACTGGGTAGGTTCTACTTATGCCGTTCATCTGTATTTGTACCAAACACGACTTCAAACATGCAGGCCCAAACTAACACACAGATCTCAAAAATATGTCAGAACTTTAAACTGGGACGCACACACAGAAGGAGAGAAAATGTAGCTTTCATTACTGCTCTGTGCACAAATGAATGCTTATTCCATTGAGAATCTTGGAAACTATTCTGTCACATGTAGAGATTCTATTTGCAGCCATCTGCTATGGAAAACGGGACAGAATTTATTATTTATCGCAGAGCATAATTGCAAGACCTGGTGTATTACTGAGGTGGGAGAGATCAGAGACCGAATGTTTTAAGAAAAACAATGATGATAGATATAGAGAAATGTCTCTTAATGAAATTATTTGTAAATTCTGAACATTTTCATTCAAACATTCATCACAGAAATCGCTAATACCATATTAATTCAATTAGTAACCGTTTTTCAATCTTCTGGTTATTAAATGTATCATTTCTTTCTGGGCAGTTTTATTCTGAATTTATGTGATTTATGATGGCAACTGTATGTAAGTGTTGACAATTCTTAGCGTCCATGTGAATGTTATTTCCATTTTCGATTCAAAAACAATACAATTCTTTATTGCTTAAGTCTATTTGCCACATCTAAAGACGATTCAAAATACAAACAGAACATAGACCCATCTTCCAACAAGTGCATTAAAAGTATTACTGTTGATGCCATCAAAATAGTCAGCCCATAACAGAATAATATGTCCAAATTCCAACAGAGATTTGTGTTATTTGCACCTTTCAAAAAAATCATAGGGTTTTGTAAATGTGTAAATGGCCTCTAAGGGACTTATCTTAACCTTGGGCAGCACGTGGGCAAGCACATGTTCAGCAGCCTACAGTAACAGTGTCTTTGTGTCTTCCGCTATGAGCCCTCTACCACATTCACACCCCTTAACCCCACAAGCAGTAACAATGCCAAGACGAAGGAAGTGCCAACATTTGCTGTGGTGCGACAGTTTCGGGTTGCGGAGCAGGTCACATATCACAACAGTGGAAAATCATTGTGATCGGATCTCTAAGCCAACAGCTGGCATGGTATGGCTGAATGACAGAGGCTAAGGTTAACCCTTTGCGGACCACAGTGACAAAACCGCAACTCAGCATGACTATGTGCTGGTTTTACCCAAGGACTAAAGACTTGTCAGTCACAAGTCACTCCTCTACCTAAGCCATTTTAGACTATTTAAGACTGCTATCACACATTAGTTGCACGCTAAATCTTAAACCCAGAAGGCTATAGCAAGTGAAAACAGTAGATAGCACAACAACAGAGGCATCACAGAAATATACTCATTTTGTTTCTTCACTAAGGAAACCCTTTGGCAGTTTGTTCACCTCTACGTGCCAGCAGCTCGATGCAAGTCAAGGATAGCAATTCTAGGGATCCCTCTGCAATAGAGCTGCCTAATGCGAGGGGTGGTATTTTTAGCTTCCCCCAGACTGCCCCCTCCCCCCACTGCTAGCCGTTGCTGAACTGGGTCAGGCCATGTAAATGTGGAGGGTACAAAGCAGAGACACCCAGTCCTCCTTGTGCTGTATGGCTCACAGCTGACTGCGCTACTTCACTCGACAGACTGGAATATCTACATAGCTCTTAAACTCTGTCAGGCTGCCAATTCATAAGAATGCACAGTCAGAGGTGTCACCGTCAACACACTTATCCTATACAGCTCCTCCGACTTCATGTATGGAGGAACGTATGATGGGCTCTGAAATGGAATAAATGATCGTTTGACTGTGACTAAAACTAGGAAGCAAATGTTTACTCGATGTGCAGCTGGGGTAAACAAATTAAATTAAACAAGCTTAAGTCACACAGTTTCTCAATACCTAACTGTAGGTGACTGAGCCCCTCTCATTAAATCAGTTCTTTTTAAATCATAAAACTGCTATTTGCAATCAACAAGATACAGCTGGTTTAAAATCTGGACTTTTAATCTATGTCATGAATTAATCAATTTATTTGCCTTTAAAACCCTCGCCAGTGCACCGTGCAGCATGTCACACATAGTTAAGAGTTTTCCCAAAGTTTCTTCACGTCATTACAATTTTTAATCATTGTGAAGATGTTTGTGTAAACAGTTAAAGGTCATATGATGCAATCATTAACTTCCTATTTGCCCAGTAATTTCCATGCTACGTTAAAAAAAATCCTATTTTTAAATGTATAATTAATTCTGAAAAACTTTTGCACACTATTAAAACAGTTTTCTTTAAATGGGGAAATGCACCAGAAAACATTTTTACAAAATGGTAATGAACTTTGTTGTAGTATTTTCTATACTGCACAGCAATCTTTAAACTGTGAAGAGAGTTTTTCCCCGTTAATCAAAATGTATATATACCACTATAACTCTACTCTGCTAAAACCATTTTGATATCAATAATGTAAATGCGTGTCTAAGTAGTGGCTCTGAAAATATATTTTCTATTCAGAGGTATGAAAGCCAGGAGCAATGGTTTTATTTAGCCATCAAAAAGTCCTTCATGTCCGTAGGATTGAAAAATATTCCGAAATGAAGCAACTTTCAATAAGCCACTTTGAAGATGAGAAGCTCTCTGTGTTCTTTGTTATATGTCATTCTAAACAGCAGCTCAGTGGCCTGAGGTCCTTCCACCCTGCCATTTGCTGCCACTGTCTGACCTTGCTGTCCTTACCATTTCAATTTCAGCACGCACTTAACTTAACCAAGTGAAATTGTTCATACACAGTACTCAACACTGTGAGTCTAACTTAAGCTGCCTTTAAAGTTTAAACTTATTTACAATGAGTTGCTACAGTTTTTTCTAACACATCCATATTTGGTAAGGTGGTCAAAACTAATACTATCAATCATATATTAATACGTTGCTGCTGTAATGCCAGCATTACTTGAGAGTGCAAAACAAAAAAAATGCTGGTGAAATGTGTTCTGAGCACAACGACCTAGGTTACATTTATCTGAAAATTGATTTTTACCATCATTCAGTGCCAACATTATGATTGTAATATCAAAATAACACACTGTGCAGTTGTTTAAAGTAAGTTTTTGGTTATACATAGGTGGTAAATGTTCACATGTTGGCTATATCAGTTCAACAAGATAACTATTCTCTGATAAAGCAACACCTCCATAGAAGCTGCTACAGTGAGTTTGAGTGTGTGGAGAAGATAACACCGGTGCAGGACTGTGTACCATGTACAACACTAACACAATTTTTTATGCTGAAACAACTTGTGTAGCTGTATGGTTTTGTTTTACATAATCACTGATGATGGCATTTAGTTTATATGAAATGGTTATGTTAAATTTCACATAGAGTTGTAATACAACAAAAGACAGCTGTAAGGTCTACCCGACTTATGTAAAAAATAATTTTAAAAATTGGTTGACATGAACCTGAAAGGCCACCAGCTATTCAGAATGCCAAAACTAACAAATGCCTGGAAGAATGCTTACAACTTGTTTAAAGCTTCCAGCTGTTTTGATGACTAATTCTTGATATTTTGGTGTGTGTACTTACTAGTTTCTTGAGGAAGACAGACTTTTATCCAATTAATTTTGCCATTTCTTTTTAATAACACCCTTACTCTCACTCAAAACTGTAATGTTATTGTGTTTGAAACGAATTGAAAGCTAATCAAGTCTAATTGATTTTAGTCCCACCTGTGTAGCTGGTTTCTGCTGCTGAATGTGTATGAATGAGTTCAACTCCAGTAACCTAAAACCTCTGTACGGAATAATGGTGCTCAGAATAACCACAGTTTTACAATCCATACAGAAAAGATAAGCAGAACTCTATCATGTGTAAATAGTGCCGTGAATACATTGTACATAATCATACCAACCCAAACTATATTTAGCTTTCCATGCCAGTTTACATGGGACTCAATGTCACCTTAGATTAATGACCTAAAGTAATAATGCTTTCTACCTTACAATAAAAGCACAGAAAGCAAATGTAAGCAATTGTTGCTATTGACTTTTTTCAAACTATGCTTGTTACAGACTCAAGTACAGACCATGAAAATGTAATAAGTGGACATATGAAGCAGCTGTAAGGGAGACTCACACATGATGAGTCAGGCAGATATGACAGGTGATAACTACCTAAAAGAAAGTCAAATCTAATCAATGAAATTATTGTTTGTCATCACTGGGGGAGAATCAGTAATCATTCTGACTTATGATGCTACAGACTCTCGAGCACAAAATGTACTGCACAAAAGAGGGAAGAAAGGTGTTGTCTTGAAAGGCTGTTAGTCCACAAATATATGAAAGCAATATCCAGCCGTTTCACATGACTAACGAGGTCAAGTAATTTTACCTCTGAAACTTTTACATGATAAAACAACAACTGACAAGCAGCACTCTCAACCGTTAGCATATAAAAAAGTATACTATAGCAAAGAATAAGAAGGGAGATTATTGCCATTCATGAGTGACAGCGATAGTCTCTGTTCAAATGGCTTAGACACAGCGACAGATTGTGTTACTGATGGTTCACTAAGTGAATCATTAAACAAACCCTTAATGCCTATATACTAAGCTACACCGTTGTAAAGAAGTATTTTTCTGTTAATGTAGTCTAGAATATATCAATACCATTTAGACACATTATTGAAAACTGAACTGTGATTATAACAAGCACATAACCTGCAACAAGGTACGTTTTTCCATGGAATTGCCTCGCAGCCATTATACAGTATTACGTAATACCTCTACAGATAACCACATGAGCTGACTGGTACAGCTTGTCTTTCAGTAAATCACGGGCTAAACTAAGTTCAGTGTTCAAATGTATTTTGATATAAATGTAATATTACTTGCAATACACTGAAGGATCACAAGCCTTATACAAACACAGGAGGACACTGCTGGCGCTGCAGCCAGCCCGGGGCTGTTTAATTGGATAAGGAGTGATCCCTTCAACTAGACACCAAAAGGTGCGCGGCGGCTGCAAGGCACATCACTCTAGAAACTTGCAGGTAATGTTAGCGAGTGTGAAACTATATTACATCGTGCACCAAGGTCAGGAGTGTAACGTTAATATACCATAATCAACTTGCAGTAGTTGGAAAAGCTTAGGAAACGGGATACGCAACACCGTTATAAGGTAACTGGTATTGTAATTTAAAGCGACGTGCTGCGTTCAAGGTTTTGCGTAACTGAATTTCAGTAGCAGCATTAGTCATGCAGCCTTTTAAAAAGCGGGACTGGTTGCACTAATAAAACTGTCAGATTCCTACTGTGATATTTGGGCTTGCTATGCTCACATACAGATACGACGCAGAATAGTAGAAAGTGTCGACAACGGTTGCGGTTTAAATTTGGATGGAGATTAAGCTTGGTGTTACAGATAAATGACGTGCAACACTATTCGACACGATACCGGCAAAAACCGGCAGCATGGGGAGCCGTTGTTTGGCGTAACCAATACTCACATTTACCCACATATTTAGTGAGTCTGTAGACAGACACTCGACAAAAATGACTTCAACCTGCCTTCGCGCGTCTCTCCTAATGTCCCCGAATTGACGGCGAGGCACGGCGGCGTGGAGTCCGGCACCCAGAGGATACCGCCTCAGGCCGGTTGATATTACACCACTAACGTTAGCTTACTGACATTATCGTTGTGTGTGTGTGTACAAGAGGAGCAACACGGCGTGAAACGGGCTGAATGACAGCTCCTAAAGCCGCACTGAGCCGCAGTGCAACGGTTGGGGTTTTTGTATATCAGAATGAAAAGGCAGGTAACTTTCTCAGAGAGACACTGAGCTCCACATTTTTCCTTTCCAGTGACGAGTGCTGCTTCACGGGCACAGACACCCAGCGATGTGCTTCGCTGTCTTGACTCGTGTGCTGCGAGACTGTAGCGTGTTAAGTCCACGTTAAGAAAAACAACGATGCAGGCTAACGTGCAATATTAGCCAACTAGCTCACTGGTTAGCTATACCACTATACTGATTGTAAAGAAAGCAGATAACACAAAAGCTACTCCCAACAGATTGACAAGTGGAAAAACTTGGCCCGGGAGAACGCTTAAGTCTAAATAAACTAAACGCAAAGAAATAAATTTGGCAGCATCCTGGCTGAGCTGGGTAGGGGAAACAGGACGCCCAACGTCAGTGTCTATCCGAGATATAACGTGAGCTAACAATGTTAGCCTGGTATAAAGGCTAACTACCCAGAGCAGCTACCCAACAGTGGCTGGCCCTCGTTTATCACTGCACAAAAATAAATACTAAAGTGGTCTGACTTTTCTGTGCAATGTCTGCAACACAAGGCAGCACCCCTCATCTTGCGGCATTCTGTTGCCGTAGCACAAAAAAACATAACCGAAATACTTACTCCGTTCTCTGACGAGTACCCCAGGTCCCTTTCTCTCTTTAACTCCACCTCAGTCTCACCAAAGACTAGACTCTCTCCCCTGATGTGAGGTAAAATCCCGCCCACCCCGCTGTCACAACCACGAGCCAGCCTCTGCTGTCAAGATAGTTCCCGTCCCACTGGCGCGCGTGCAGCTGTACCAGACCGGAAACCGCAGCACACATGCGCGCACAGCTGTGTCAGCGACTCCAACAAACAATGCTGATTGAATATCACAGTTATTCGTGTAACGTCGCTTAATCGAACAGCAGGTGCAGAGCAACAGCACCTGCTTTTAATGTTAGTCCAATGCAACGTGCGTCTCATTACAGTAAAAACAATTTGATGTACGAGCATAATAAATTCCTGTCTCTAATTTACGGTATTCCACTCTTGTCTGTAACCCTTTCTCTGTTGTTATCCATGTCCATGTTTGTACTGCCCTAGGAGGGCCACAAAAGACCAGAAGCAAAATATTAGTATGTGCTAGCTTACTTGGCAAATAAATCTCAAAAGACCCTGGGCACAGTGTGGGACACAGCCTGGCAAAATATTAAATGGTCCAGTTTCTCTAATGGAAAGTGTCGCGAACGCGGAAGTACGCTGACGTGTGTAATCTTGCCTCGCCCAGGCCCTTTCTGTCAGTACATCGCCGGGGACGTGTGATGCGCGTCAAAGGAGGATGGGTATGGACCGCTGGTGTGGATTCTCATTGGCTCAGCCAGCATATCAGTCGCCTATGGAAACGGTTACGTCATGATCCCCTCGTACTCCCCCTTTCCTCCCGTGTCGCTTTATAATAACAGGATTATTCAACAGTTTGTCCATCATATGATACAGCCTGCATAAAACTGACTGCCGAACTGCACGGACGGCCACATGAAAAGCACCCAAACCACGCGAGGCTCTTCCCTCGGCGCCTGATCAAGCCTGACGTCATTCTTTCCATGACGTAGCTTTATTCCTCTTCTTCTCCGGATTCAATGGCTGTATTCTTTCAGATTCTGAAGTCCTGTTGAGAAGGGGTTACACACTTCACACAACTACACGCCCTGCTCCTGGGGCGAGCTGTCAGTGAAAACTCTGTGAACTGCATTGCATTACAATGTAAGCACAAGTCAATCTCCACCTTCATCATTCCTCTAGACTTGCATATACGACAGAAGTGCACTCAGATAAGATACCGCATGGTGCAGAATTTTTAATATGTGCGTACGGGCAGTTAAGGCATTTTTTTAGTCAAGGTGAATAACATGACTATTGACAAATATGACCATGTGATAGACCCCAGGTAGTGGTAGATGATAAACAGAAAACACAGGTTGAGGTCAAACCTCAGTGTACCATACTTGCTGACTTGGCATAACAAGATTTATCATTAACACAACAGTACTGGGTACATAGAGATGTTAATAGTATGTCTGTGTGCAAGTCAGATCAATAGGGAATAAAGTGAAACTTGATTTACGTAAGCTGACTTATGCAATAATATGGGTTTTGTCTGTGTGATTTTACTCAAAAGCAGGAAGCATACAAAATATAAAAAATCTATATAAATATGGATTGATGGCTGCTATATAGACAGGATTTTACTATCTTTTGGCATTTGTTGTGGACAACAAGAAAGAATTTAATTGTAGAGGAAAACATGTCTTCTCCGTACTATGACAATAAACTTTAAATCCTCTTGCTTTGAGTAAATGGCCCTTAGTAAAGCAGTCAGAATTTAAGAAATAGCATAGGTAAAATTTCTATGCCAGTTATTGCGAAGGCATTCATCAGTAAGACTATGCAGTCAGTTGTGTCTGGCTCCCAAACCCTTCACACATCTTAATCTTTCAATCTTCTGTTCTCAAACTTAAACAGGAGCCGGAGCACTGGCATACAGACTTTTCTATGCAGGCCTTCAAACCCTAGTGCTGAAATCGTGACAAGACCTATTTTTACATCTGCCATTTTTCCAGTTCACTGTCAGTGGTTTTGGTGGCTTTCTGATTGGCAGCCTGCAGCATTTTGTGTTTGGCAAACCCTGAGCAGATGCCCCTCTAACATTAAACTGTTGCCGCCCATTTCTCTCTCTGCCCATCTTTGTCTGTCTATTAGTGTGTTAGTGTGTCTTCCTGTTTATCTCCTACTTGTGCAGCAACCACTGAAACCAGAGCACACACACAAGAATCTAACATTCAGAATGCAAATATTGACTCAGAATACACTCTAGAAAACCTCATAAATTAAAGGACCCACAGTCCCCCCAATGATGACAGCAGATTAAATCATTTGTACAGGATGAAACGCATAATGTACAAAAGCACTTTTGCTTATCAGTAGCCAACCCTAAAAAAACCAGATTATATTTATCATTAGCAAAGAGAAAAAACATTCAGGCAGAAGTTTTCTCACTTTTAGCCAGTGCTGACTTGCATTTACTGGTTAAAATGACAAACATTGCTGGAGGCAGGTTGTTCCAGGTGTCACTAGAGAACGAATGTCCTGAGTACTCATGGGTTAAAGTCCTCTGTGTGACCGATGTTTGCATAGAGCAATACATTTTCACCTTAGTGAAATCACACTGTGCCAGTTCCTTTTTAATTATCATCATAATTTTTAATAACATTTAGTATTTTGATCAAGTATCTACTAAAAAAACAGTGTATCTTTAAGTATAATACAGCTGCTATGAAGCACTGGGCAGGTCGGAAGAACCAGCAACTACAGCTCCATTGTCGAGGAGAGATACAGAGAGAGAGGGGGGGGGGGGGGAGCTCAGAGTGTCAGAAAAGTCCCCCAGCAGACTAAACAGAAACAGCAAAACTAAGAGATGGTTCAGTTACCTGATCCATCTCTAACTATAAGATTTATCAAAAAGGAAAGTTTTAAGACTAATCTTAAAGCTAGCGAGGGTGTCTGCCGAACTTTACCTGGGAGCTGGTTCCACAGAAAAAGAAGCTTGATAGCTAAAGGCTCTGCCTCCCATTTTACATTTAGAAACTCAAGGAACCCCAAGTAGACCAGCACTCTGAGAGCGAAGTGCTCTGCTGGGATATTAAGGCTCTATCAAGCCTTTAAGATATGTGGGGGCCTGATCATTTAGTGCTTTAAATGTGAGAAGAACGATTTTAAACTCTATTCTAGATTTAACAGGGAGCCAATGAAGAGAAGCTTATGTAGGAGAAATATGATTTCTCTCGTTAAGCCCAGTCAAAACTCTGGCTGCAGCATTTTGGATTAACTGGTGGCTTTTGAGTGAGTCATTGGGACCTCCTATCATTAATGAATTACAGTAGTCCAGTCTAGAGGTAACAAATGCATGGACTAGTTTCTCTGTGTCACTTTGAGACAGGATGCTCCTAATTTTAGCAATATTCCTGAGGTGGAATAATGTAGGAAGTAAATTATATATCTTGGGCAAAGATGACTCTGTGATTCCTCACAGTAGTACTTGAGGCTAGTGTAAAGTCATCTAGTGTAGTAATCTGACTAGATACAGTGTCTCTGAGATTTTTGGGTCCAAATATCATAACCCCAGTTTTGTTTGTCTTAAGGAGTGATTAAATGATTGGTTTCATCTGATTTATTGGATCAATATAATTTTGTATCATCTCCCTATAATGTTGCCTAAGGGATATATAATGAAAATAGAATGGGTCCAAGCACAGAACCCTGTGGAACTCCATATATAACCTGCATGTGCATGGAAGATTTGTCATTAACATGAACAAACTGTGATCTATCTGATAAATAAGAGTTAAACTAGCTTAGTGCTGTTCCTTTAATCCCAATGACATGTTCCAGTTTGTGTAATAAAATGTTGTGATCAATAATGTCAAAAGCCGCACTAAGATCTAACAAGACAAGTACAGAGAGACATCCGCTGTCGGAAACTAAGAGGAGAGTGCTATGATTTACTCTAAATCCTGACTGAAAAACCTCATAGAGCTTGTTAATGCACAGATGATCACAGAGCTGCTTTGAAACCACCTTTTTGAGGAATTTAGAGATAAAGGATAGATTGGATATTGGTCTATAATTGGCTAAAACCTCTGGATCTAGATTAGGGTTTTTAAGTAAAGCTTTTACTACAGCTACTTTAAAGGCCTGTGGTACATAGCCTGGTAATATAGATTTCTCTGCTCTAAAATGGACATGCTGATCAAAGGTAAAACATCCTTAAGCAGTCTAGTAGGGATGGGGTCTAGGAGACATTTAGAAGATTTAAATGAGTTAATTATTGAAATTAGTTCTGTATGATCTACAGGAGAGAAGCAGTCTAAGTCAGACTGACTATTTTATAAACAGTTATATAACTGTTGGACGAGTGCGTCTGTCCAAGCCAATTGCAGGGAGGATCTGATCAATTTTTCTTTAATAATTATAACTTTATTTGAAAAGAAATTTATGAGGTCATTGCTGCTGTGAGAGGAGGAACTGTAGGTTCAACAGAGCTATGACTCTTCATCAGCCTGGCTACAGTGCTGAAAAGAAACCTTGAATCTGAGAGACTAATAGTGAGGCTCTCAAATGAATTATAACTATTATTACTACTACTACTAATTTATCAGCTTTCTACAATGTTTTCCGTTTCAGTCTGTAGCTAATGTTTGTATTATCTGTTCTTTATCTAAATGTGACAGACAATAAATTCCCGCCTTGTGTTATCATTGTCTGTTCAGTTGAAGCCACTTAATCTCTCTTTAAATCCATTTAAACGCTTTGGGACCACAGACATGAGCAAGATGTTTCAGCTCCACAGAGAGGGCCTTATAGCCATATACACAACAATCTAGGTGGTTTTTGATCTTTTGACTTGTTAATGGTGAAAGTCAATTATTTACTCCTATAAATGAAGAGATCACGTGTAACCACAACAGACAGTGGAGCTGTAATGTCAGAAAAGATTACACAATTAACCCTGTTACTTAATTCAAAAGGAAACTGCGTCTTTGCAAATACTCAAACTTTTACAGAGCTTTATCAGTAGTTATGTGGAGAGCCTTTATGTTGGGGAGACCAATAATTTCCCTCCACAGCTGTTGTCTGAGTCTAGCTGTTGACTCAGTTTCTTGGTGGAAATTTGCCACATGCTTGCGAGCATCTTGTGAACTACATTAAATGTCAAGTGCCATTAGCCTTTATGCATGCTAATGTGTTGTTCATGCTGTCTGAGTAAGCATTAATGATGAGGCACGCCAAAACTATCCCAAAGGGGGATTTTGCCTTTAAGGTATCTTTTGCATTTCAACATTCAAAACACTTTATTCATTTTGGTTGAAATGGAACATATGGTTTGAGAGGATGACATAAGACACAAGAAAAGTTAGACAAACGTGTCACATTTGACAATACACAAGAGAGCTGTGGCTGTGTGTATGTGCAAATCCCAACATAGAACTTTAATTACTGGGGTAGAGCCCTACACACCATAAGAAAAGATAGCTTGACAAATAATTGTAGGTTCAGAAGAAGAGTGTCTAGCAACTGGCACTGTCTGACTGTGTCTGCTGATCTAACAGAGAGGAACTTAGTTGCAGACTCCACATCTTATCACATTTTTAGATAGCACTGCTGTGAACTGATTAAGTAACAATAAACTATGGAAACGCGAATGGGAATGGAAAATATTTATCACAGACAGACTGAAATTATCGGTTATTTCCTAAACATTTTTTAAAATAAACATATGACTGTGGTAGATGTGCACTTGAAGATCATGTGTCTCTCGAGTCAAGGCAAGTGGAAAATGCAAACATTTCTCATTACACAACCAGGTCCCTATCAGTGAGGACACGCTGTATGAATATCACTTCCTTTGGTCAACTGATCTTTCTACACCACTTTGTTTCTTGAGCGGACATTGGATTTTCCACTGGCTCAGCACTTCAGCAAAGAGCTAGATGTGGAGGAGGGCTTCCTTCTTTTGAAAAGGAAGAGGAAAAATTGTTGCATAATTGAGAGAAAGACTGCTGATTGAGGTTCATGATGTGTGGGAATTTTCCCATTGCAAGTGAAACAAAATTCCAGATGGTAATCAATCATTTTACCAATATATTAATTACTGTGCTTAATGTTGTACTAACATTAGACTTTTATACTTATTAACAGGGCAGGGCAGTAGCTGTATCAATCACACATAGTTCATATTAGCGATGTCTCTCACATTGTAATAACTAACCTTCATTATCTAACAGATCATTATCTGAGCACAATTACTATAATCACATTTTCCTGAAATCCACTTGAGTCCAAACATTGGTTCATGTCTGCTGGAAGAGTCTCAAATTAAATCATTAACATTCACATCTGCTGACCAGCAAAACAACTGGAAACAGAGACACGTGAATTATAGCCTACCTGTAGTGCAGGTAAACACTTACTGTAAGAGAAGATCTGAAGTGAACCTTTGTGAAGTAGACACACACACACACACACACACACACACAATGATTCCTTGTGTGAAGGAAAGCTGAGGGAGAGATGGTAGTAGGTGTGGTGGTGGCAAGGATGGGATCTATCATGACTGAGCTGCTTGCCCTTGGCTTGTGCATGTTTGTGTTTCCAACTACCCCTGGAATTTATTGCAAGCACTGGCGAGGACAGCCACAGAGAGGTGAATGTTCTGTGGGATAAAGGCCAGAGTTGTTGGGAAAAGAGTAAGCGAAAAGAAATAGAGAGGGGAGAAACAGGTTGTAGAAAATGAAAAGAAAGGTGACACGAAAGCACAGACAGACAAGGAGTTACTGTGAAAAGCAAAGAGTCTGCAAATACATTAAGAGTGAACTGGAAACAGAGATGGTAAAACAAAAGCTGTGTGTGTGTGTGTGTGTGTGTGTGTGTGTGTGTGTGTGTGTGTGTGGAGAGAAGGAGACAGTGGTCTTACTCAGTCCTGAGCCAGCAGCAGATTATCTGGCCAAGTTTCCATTAGCAAACAATAATTCACTTCAATTGCCCATTGAGGCCAGATTGTGTTGGGACAGGGACCCACCCAAACCGATATGTGGGCGTGTGAGTGGAAGAGACTGTGTATGGTTATAACATGCCATCACCGTATAAATGTCTGTGTTTTAGGAAGTACAGAAAGCACAGGGGTGTAACGTGGGTTGGGGGTAATGTCAGTGCTTTCCATGTTCTGTTTTCCGTTGATATCTTCTGTATTTACATTTGGCTCAGCAAGTGGTAGATCTGGAAAGTGTATCTCATTCAGGCCAGTGAACATTTATATGTCATAAAATGTAGGGCATATAAACAGTCTTGATTCAATTACCGCCAAGGCAGAGAAACCACCTGAGATTCTACATTTAGACACAGTGCAACGCTCATGGAAAACATTGCCATCACAATCCAACAGGAATACAAGAGGAAAACAAAACATGCAAGGCAAAATATCACAGAGTCAGTGTGTTTAAGTCTCAAACAACAACTTTACGAGCAATGAAAACATATGGCGAGAGTTTGAACTTTTGAGACATCATGCACAGATAAAATTGACAAATTATACAAGAAAGGAAGCTTGTATGCAAGTAGACTGAGAGGGCTAGTTAGCTTTCTGGCAGAGGTGACTTTGGGTAAATTAGTGGCAACAGGCAGTAATTAAGAAACGTTTTCACTGTGTTTAGTTGTTCAGTTAAGCGTGGAGACCATCAGCTCACTAAATCTGCTGTTCTCATCCCCCAGTCTGTGTGTGTCACCAGGGACCAGGCAAAACAATTAATGACAACTTAATTACAGAGCCACATTTTTGCCTCAGAACCCATAGAATGTGCAGAGAGCAAGAGAAGGGGCACATTAAAAGTGCTTGCTACCTCAAGCCAGCACAGAGTGGCATAGAAGGGGCACAGATGGGGCTTAAAGGAATAGATCCAATGGGAACTCTGTGCCCTTTACACTCCATTTCTTTCCTTTCGCATGGGGGCTTTTCCCTCGGGAGGGACAGAAGGCACAAGTAAGAGAAGCAGGGTTACAGACTTGGACCTATGCTTCTTGGTGCAAAGGAACCCTAGAGCATGTGTGCACACCCACGATGCACATACTGTACATACACGAACCCAGTCAAGTAGCGCTTCCTACCATAAGAAAGAGATTAAGTGAACATATGTATGTGTTTGATGGACGGGGGTCTGACACAGGCTGTATATGATGTATATGATGATGACAGACTAAAACAAATCAACTCAATCTTCTTTTTATATCTGATCCTTAACTTCAAAATACCAAAATATTGTGTATATACTGTACATTCCCCAATAAACCAATAGATTTCTTGCCTACAGTTAAATTAGAAACTCAATACCCCTCTCATTTGTGTATGGTAATTATGAAGCTACAGCCAGCAGTCACTCAGCTTAGCTCAGCATAAATAGAGAGAACAGCTAGTTCGGTTACGTCCAAAAGTAACAAAATCAGTCTGACCTCAAACAACCACTAATAACAAACAATAAGCTAAAAGCTCATATAACCAACTGCTGGCTGTATGGGACATACTTTTCATTTGTTACTGACAGCTGAATACTCAACCACACAAGCAACCAACAAAGTTCATATGAGGTGTCTAGTAATTAGCTAATTTCAGCCCTGGTACATAGTTAGGCTTTTGAATATAAACATTGTTTTAATCTTCTCATCTTTGGGAAGAAAGTGGGAAGAAAGGTTTCACAGCAGAAAAGTGCCACAGTGCCTCTGCCAGCTTGATTGCTTCCCATAGAGCAGCCTATTCCCATCTCTTCCCCAGATATGACTGCCATGCTCCTGGTCATCTACATAATGTAAAGGAAACCATGATCCATCAGACCAGGCCACCTTGTTTTATTGCTCCACTGTCCAGTGTACGTGACTAGCGCAGTGGACAGGCATCCATATGGGCACTCAGACCAGTCTGTGGCTATGTAGCCCATATGCAGCAAGTTGTGATGCAACACTGTCTATCAGGTCTCAGGTCTGATTAGATTTTACAGGTCAAAGTTGTATGTCCCATTCTCAGTAAACATTGAATACAATGCTTCACAAAATAATGCACACAAATGGTATTTGTCATGTGTGGGCAAAAACAAATGCAATCTATACAGAACCAGTTTTCCTAACAGGATTAAAGGATTTTAAGAGTTTGCTGTGACCAACCTCTTGATTACATATCATGTCCCTATCATTGCTAACACTGACAAACCCTTCACCCTGATTTAGAGGGAGAGTGGGAGAGAGACAGATCCAGCATGATCCTACCATAGCAGGTGGAAATGTCAGATATGCCTGCTTGGGCTTATGGAGATGCTTAGTGGTAAATGTAATGACCTGTGTGAGACTGTGTGTGCATTTGTGCCTCAGTCCACTGTTTAAATTACCTTGTTGCAAGAGAAACAGAGAAAAACTGGAGTCAGTTATAACTTTCTAAGATTCCAGAGACCAGAGTTCTGTCAGTTTGTTTACTTCGTTGGTTAAAATGACAAATTACCAAGTATTATGGCTGTTGAGTTGACAGGATGGAGAAATGTCTTTATACTGTCCTCTAACAAACGCGTTCAAGGTTACAACCAACTGTGGCCATTTCCTGGAGCACTGTCAGCTACACATAAACAAAAGTGTGAAATCTGATGGTTTCAGCTTTGTGGCTTGGATGAGGATTATTCCTCTTCATGAAACCCACACAAAGTAAAGCTAAAAAAGTCCCTGCCCATTTAAAATCATCAGTTGTCTTGATGGTGGTGACCTGGTTCAGTGCAATCCAGGAAGTCAGTTTGGTCTATTTAAGTATAAAAGGGACACAATGTGCCCTGCAATTCAATTGCAGGACACACTGACAAGGTTCAGTAAGGCTGTGGTTCAATTATTATGAGTCATGACACGTGATGCAGACAAGTCATTTAAAAGAGCACTTGTTCATTTACCATTTTCCATTTGCTGTTCGTTAATTACAAATCTTTGAGTATTAATTCAGGCACAGATGACCTTTGTGGAGACTGTTCTGATCTGGTTCGTGTGAAAGTTTTCCATCATCCATCCTTTATAGAAAAGTTAGCTTTTGTTACTTTTAGGTGATTTGACACAAATATGGATTTTGTTTCATTTTATTCCGAATGCCCTCTCATTTCTTTCATACTTCCCTCTCCTCTGAAGTCACAACCTTCAGCTGCTGTACAGTGGAAACTTTCCTCTCTGTTAGTGTGTTATGTGAAGGGCAAGGCAGGAGTTTTCCAGTGCTGTGTCGGAAGAAAAACCCCCATTCATAGTGTGACGCTTCAGAAGCCTGGAGAAAAGAAAACCATGTTTGTCAAAGTTCTTTTAGTGAGTTTCTTGTTTTGACCTGTAGGAAGGCAAGGGTATCTTTGTGTATAGATGTACAGTATGTGTGCGTACACTGTTGTGTGTCTCCACCCTCATGCCTCTCACTGGCTTTAAATGACGGCTGGTGCAGTCTATCCATTAGCCTCGTCTATATAAAATCCCACTTAAATTTCTAATAGCTGTTAAACCATAGAAACAGGCTGGCCTTTGTTTCTTGTGCTTGGGAAACTGTCCTGTGAACTGAACTGAGTAATACTGCTGTGGCAGATGACTGGCCCACTCACACACATTCAGTGTTACAGAAAGAAATTGAGCGAAACATTACATTAATAAAAGGTGTGACACGTTGAAGTGCTGAAGATAATTTCCCATCAGCTGACTTTCTGATAACTCCTTCTCCACAAAGAGATTCTTTGTGCCGGCCAGAATCACGAATTGTGATGTTTTGGAATACATGGTTTTTACAACTTTGTAAAAACCACTTTGCGCTACAGCTCTACTAGTCCCACTTTAAAATGTCACTAAAATGTAGCAGGCTCCGACACAAACTAAAGTCATTAGGTGGGTCTGCTTATTTGCCACCTTCTTCTCTGAAATCAGATTAAATGGTGGACGCTCTCACATCTGTACTTTCTATAAAATAATGTATTTACTAAATAAGTAACAGGACTGGGACTGTGGGAGAACTGCTTGCCAGAGAAGGAGTTTACAGAAATGGGTTCATGTCAAAATCCTCAGATCAGTGGGAGGCAAAGTATTCAAAATATAGATTAAAAGAATGGTGCTGTAGGGGTAGCTTTTGAGTGGAATCTAGCATACATTTTAAGAAATTAAATAAGTGCATTTCCCAAAAGGTCCCCAAGTTGGACAGGTCTATTAAGTTAGGTGCACTTTTTGGTTTAGCCTTATTAGAGTGACCAGACAACACAAAGCCTAGTTGGAGTAGTCTGCATATAGCCTAGTTAAAGGCTACCCTACTTTCAGCTCCAGTAGCCCAGTTACAGAAACACCCAGAAGAGTCAGTCACTCCATGAGAACAGAGTCCAAATAAGTAGTGGCAGTGCTGAGCTAACACCACAGCTACCCTCGCCCTAAAATAAAGAGGTAAGATTGGGCGGAGTTGGCACATGAAGCCAGAACTGGGATTGGATATATTTCATAAATATTTAAGGCATCTGAGAACTTAGGTGACTTAGAGGATGTTGCTCAAGGACACTTTGGCAGAACACACAGCTGGTAATGAGCAGTGACTGCACTTGTAAGGACAACTTTGTGAATGTGTTAAGTTATGGGACACCTCTCTATAAAAAGAATTTAGTGTCAGTCTGACCTCATATATTCCTCCACAAACTAAAAACCTACAAAGTGTGGCAAAACCTAATCAAAAAAAATCACAAGACCCTGTTTGTCTGTGTAAGTCATTGGTAGGTTTACTAATTTCTTCTGCTTTATCTGTTATAGTATGACTAAAACATCAGACTATTGTGCGTGAGAAATATTCTGCTAATGTATTATAGTATTTTGAACTCTCCTGTTTTCAAGGCCTAGTTGGCAAACATTAGCCCAGCCTTTGCTGTACTCCAGGCTGGAACGAAGCATGGGTTCTTTCCAGTTTACTTCCCAATGTCAAACAAGTGCCTCTTGACTGTCAAAATGCAGGGGAGCAGTGACTTAATACATTCCCCAGAGCAGTAGCATCAAGGAACTCCTTGCTATAAAAGGTAAAATGGACAGAGAGGAGATTGGTGAGAGGCTGCAAGTCATCATTAGTGTTATTATCTAGAAACTTAATGTTGGATTCGCTGCAAGCAGGAGTAGCACCAGTTTTCATAGATGCTAATTGCTATCCTTATGGATAGATTGTTTGCTTTAGGTATAAACTGTGTTCCTCTGACGTGAAATGGAAACGATCAACTGATAGGAACACCAAATCAGATAAAACACGTGTGAGCTCTTGTTTTAGGAGTAGTATGTATTATCGCCCTCCGGTTGATGTATCACTGTCCTGCCTTTCCTCTTTCCCCCCAGATGCTTTCCCTTCTCCCTGCTCACAGGACAAATGAAATGATAAAGAAGCTCCTGGGTGGTGAAGGACTGGCTGGGTGGCAGTGGCTGTGGCAGGAAGGGGTGGGTATTGGGAGTGTTGATTCCAGAGCCATGTGGCATTGTACCTGCTCATCCATTATGGATGAGGGTCAGCAATAATGGATGAGGCGGGTGAGTAACCCGAGGATGCGGTGGGACATGGAGACTTGCTTCGGCCTTAGCCTCCTTTTCCTCCTCCTCCTCCTTTGTCTTTCTTAGAAAACATGAACATGATAACATGATGCTCACCCAGACATCAACACATCGAAAACAAACATGGGGGCATTCAAATAAATCACCATTAGCACTCTAAAAAGCAAGCTATCTAGGAATACATTTTTGAGTAAGGACTTCTATTGAGGTGTGTGCTGTGAGCTGTGTTGTTGCTATGTTGTTATTCTCAGACGTTATAGGGGGCCAACAGTGTATGCTAAAGCTGCACACATGATGGTTGCTGTAGAACTAACCATTAAGTCTCCAGACTTACAAAAATCACAGTACCCCTTTAAAGGCAGTATTCATTTTAGCTAATTTACTGTTTATAACTTGAACAGTGTGGGCTGAATCAGCCAGTGAGCCAACAGCAAAGTATTAACTGTCCGTGATGAGCTCTTTGAGTCAGCTTGCCTCTACAAAAGAAGCACTGTACCCAAATAGCTGCCCCTGCCCACACCAGACCCATAGCTTACTGCAGTCACTTGAAATTCAATACTGCTGGGCCCATCCCATCTTACAGTAGCAATCAATGACCAGCACTTTTGATAGGCAACACTGCTGTCAGCTTAGTAGAGGGTGACAGATGGGAAACAGGGATGGCTTTGTGAGTGTGCGTTAGTGTGTAGGATGGATGGTGAGTGAGGGACTAGTTAGCTAGTGAGGCTCATCTTCAGTCACACTGACAATGGCATGCTTAGTCACACACCTGATGGACTGTGAGAAATAGAATGTGCGTATCCGCATGCAGGCAGGAGTTGGTGTGTTTCAGAGGGCTATTGACTCATGGCTGTACTGCGGATGGGACCCCTAAACAACAGTACTACCATATACACTTCCACCCTCACCCCCCGTTCTTCTCCTGTGAGCCTCATCCCTTCTCCTAACTCTGGCAATGATGTGCTTAATTTATTTAATTAGAGCCCCATCACTTCTAAGTGGCTGCCAATTTATTTCTGCAGGAACACAAAAGGAACACAAAGGCGATGTCATTGAGTGGGCCAGGAGCTGATGAACCTTAAAGGTGTGAAGGTAAAAAGAGCAACGCTTTTGGCTGTGCGTGTTTAGGCACACATTTCCAGAAAATCGATCATGCACTGGCAGCATCATATCAAAGGAGCATTTGAATCATGAGTCAGTCTGAGAGAAATAGGTGTTGGTACGGAGTGAGTGTGACTATCAGGCAAAACGGGAGAGAGATGGGGAGAACAAGTGGATACATTCGCTGCTTGGCAGATAAAAAGCAAACTGTAACAATGGTACAGTCATTCACAAAAAAGCCTGTGATGTTCAGCTGTGACATCTCTTCACGAGTTTAATGTTTTGTTTACCAACATGCAAAGCAAATGTATGATTTTCCACATGCATTGCAAATATTTGTGTGGAAATTTAGAGAGCACGCCCCCTATGTGCTACAGGTTTTCTAAACTAAAAGTTTTAGGTACATTGCCAACACTTGACAATAGATTCCTGATTAGCCTATCAGCAAATAAATTATTTATGTTGGCTATACTGGCACCTGGCTTGTGCAACATAGGTTGCAATTGAAAACACCCACTGTTGATGTTAATTCGTGGGTTGAAACCCTGACAAAAATACAAGGTAGTTAGAAGAGTTGGGACCCAAAGCATTAGCATTAAAAGCAACCAGAAAAATGACTGACCTTGATTTCCAACTGCCACAGCTATACTTTTCTATATAATTGCAATCAAAACAGAAATGATCTTGACTAACCACAAGTCCCAGAAGATCTCACATTGTAGTTGTAACTTTGTGTGGCTATTACAAAGATTTCTTTCTTCTTCAAACGTGCATGAGGGCTTAATGGACATATGTGGGACTCATACATATAGGATGCTTTAAAAGTTAAAGGACAGTCAACAAACAACATAAATAAGAAATGGCTTCGTGATTATCACTGTATTTAGAAGCTAGTATGTAAAGCCTTCTCCACATTTGTGTGTACCGTACATCAACTATCTCTTCATCGCAACTGAATTGGCCATGAAATCTCACTTCTATCTGATAAGCACAGATTGCACATTCAGTGTCATGTCAGGGAAATGATTTCTGTAAATCCATTTCCCAAGTCCAGAATGACACACTGTGTGGCTGCACCCCAGTGGATGCTCCTTTTGAAGCACTTCATTAGTCCTTGTCAAGTGAATGACAAACTAACTGTTACTGTTTCATAGTACAGCAATGCAGATAAGTAATTCTATGAAATAACCCACTTCAAAAGCTTCTTTGAATAATTGCTACTGGGGTATCGTAGTCATTTATTGCCTTCCGTTGAGTCAGACATCTTCAGTTACCTTCACTGGTTTAGTCATTTTTAATTAGTCATTCATTAGTCATTCTGTAAAGTATGTTTTACATATCAGACTCGTATATGCAAATGTATGTTTGATCACTGACATAATCTAAACAAAAAGTCCTAATCATAACACTAAAACTTATGTGCCATTAAAGAAATTTCATAATAACAAAATAATATATAATTTACTGTCCTGTATTACAATGGAAAAAGCTAATCCTCTCATTTATGGAGCTAAAACCAGCCGATGTTTTGAAATTTTTTATGATCAAAATATTAACTGTTTAATTTTCTGTTGAGTGACCAATGGATTAACCAGTTTATCAGTGTAGATCTATTTATATGAACTCAGGTTCATGACTTTCAAATTGGTACAACAATTGCAATCTAATGCTTTCTACATTAAGAGACTCAACAACAAAGTGTGAATCTGTAGTTTCTGTTTCTGTTTCATTTCAAGTAGACATTGCTGATTCCACGTGTTGTAAAGACTATATTCAACAAAAAGACAAAAGACATTTACTTCAGTCTGATTAAACAGGAAGATGAACGATTCTCCCATCAACTGGACTAGACATGACACTGGCAAGGTCTCTCAGATTGGATGTTTAACTACTGACAGTGACTGATGACTCATCATAGGCAGAATCACTCACTCCCTTGGGTGAAGTCCTCCTCAGATGAAAATGCCAGATGAATTGTGGGTAGACAAGTGAAGGACATTGGAGAATGGTGTTGATTGGAATGGGTCAATCTTTAAAGTAATACATCTGTATTTAAATGCATCTGTGAAAAAAATGACAGCTGCTCCGTGTTGTAAATTAGCATATTCTTGCAGGTCCTGCATATACCCACTGAGCTGAACACAGACACATATACAAGCACACTGCTGCTTACCCTTACGGGTCATTTCATTTCTGTAGTAAGAGACAGCTTAACGTCCCTGAGCTTAACTGCTCCCTAAACAGCCACCTCAGTACAGGCAGTCAAACAACTCACCCTCCCCCTACCCACGGATTTTACATGCAGCAGCAAGAGACAATACTTGAGATAAGGGAAAAGCGTCAGCATATAGTTCACATTTGTTACTGTTGAGTAGTAATTTTCTGTGTGTAACTGTGATGAGTAAGAAATACTTAATTATTCTGTGTGAAATATTCAATCTGGGTAATCATTCACATTCACCACAAGCCTGAAAGGTTCGACAAACGAGTGAAGCAGACTGCGTGTGAATTCTAGCTCTCAAAGTCACAAGTTTCCTGTCTTCAGAAAGACCAAAACTACAGCAGGGTTCGGGTGTTGAACACAATTAATATGCTGAGGCATGAAACACTGAGGTGCCAGATCTGACCACATTAGACGCATCACGAGAAACATTTTTGATTGTCACAAAATCCTCCAGTTAATTTTCAGTATTAAATGTCCTGATGGGCTTTGGCTGTATCTGGTAATCCACAGTGATGTGATTGGTGAATATCTGAATATAGTGACCCATTTTCTAGTAACTCAACACGGTATGACAGCATGGCTTAACTGATCATATAAACCTGTAACTGGATGGTCTCTTGTGTTGCATTAATGTAAACTGTGCCGCTGTTTGGTACACGAGTATTTATAACTGAACAGAAGCAGAGCTAATGTGTGTGTGTGTGCATGGCCTCGACTCTTTCTCGGTTCATGTGCATTTGTCTGTGTCTTTGTTTCCGTGTGGTGACAGGTAAGGCAAACACAGTTTATGGCTTCAAGGAGCAGAGTAGCCTGTTCTTTTATGGTATACCTTTTTGTCACGACAACACAACAGAGAGCAGTGTGCCTGTGGAGAGGATGTGACCCCTGTGATAAAATCAAAGGTAGCATCACTCACTCACAAGTCTCTCATTCTAGCACTCACACACAACATAGATCCCAATCTTTAACACAAGAAGTCAGAGAGCCCTTAAAACACTCATCTAAATGAGACATATAGTACATATGCCCACCTAGTGACTGATTCTGCTTGAAGTTTCTTCTGGGAGTTTTTCCTCTCCACTGTCCTAGTGCTTGCTCAAGTGCAATCGTTGGATTTTCCACATAGTTCTCTATATATACACACAAGGCTCTGAGCATTGCTATGTAAAGTGCCTAGAGATGAAAAATAAAGATGAATTGAATTGAAACCACAATATACAGTGCCGGCAGTTGGGGGCATTATCTACCGGCCGGGTGGGAGTCTAAAACCTGACCTGACACGTGGACACAGACACACACATAGACAAGCATACCCATCCTCGTGCGCATATAAACAAATATTCACACACTTGCCCAAGATGGAGACACACAGAAATAAACGTCTTAGACACACTCACACTCCCCATATCCAGGCACCACTACCCCCATGCCACCAGACCTCAGAGATGAACACCTTTTACTCAGGCATGGAGACAATAAGTCCATATTCTGGACGCCCTTCACTGTTTGATTGAGAGGCCACGAGTGGACTAAGGAGTAATACCTCTCCTGCACCCCAGTGAAGCACCTGGACCTCAAAGCCCTGCATGAGGGCTGTGTGTGTAGCTAATGTTGAATGCTGTGTGTGAATGACATATGAGCGAGCATGTATAATGTATTTGGTTGATGCAGAGTGCGTATGTACATGGTACATAACTCCCAAGTACAAGTAAACCTATGGAACATTTATTTGCAGAAAATGATAAATTGTCAAAATAATAGAAAACATCCAGTGTTTTTAAAGCCCTAACAATACAAAGAAAAAGCAAACCCCATAACAAAGCAAGTTCACATTAATTTTTACTTGACACATTACTAATGTTATAACTTCCAATCAATATTTGGTAGAATAACCCTGATTTGCAATCATAGCTTTCATGTAGTGGTTTCCAAATTTTTTCCAGAGCACTATATAAAGATAGAAATGTAAAGTATATAAAGATATATATATATGTATGTGTGTGTGTATGAATAGAGATTTACTGTATGCACACAAATGTAACAGGATATGGGAGGGGGTGCACATACCCTTGAGCACAAAACACTTTATAAATAACTAAGAGACACATGCATGTGGATCATTTACATTATCATTCCAACACACAAATATGTACACACACACACACACACACCCAGAGGACATTCAGAATAATAATAACTGTCAACAAGTGTAATAAGCAAAAGCCGTTAGAACGCTTCATAAACACTCAATCTAGCCCCAGATACAAAGAGTCACATTTCGAAGAAAAGAGAACTTAAAAATTGTGACGCTAAGTGTACTCACAAATCTTTCAATCTAAAAACTGAAGTATAACAAAGTCAAAAAGGCTACGTTACAATGGCTACATTTCTCAGTGCTAAATGTGGATTAAAAAAAACATTAATTGTGGATTTTGTCTTTTAAGAGGGCTTTTCTCTTCAGTTATTGTCGAGCTTTGGGTGGACTTGATCTTTTTTAACCAGCAACTCCATTCCGCACCTGTCTGCAGCCACAAACGCTTATAATAGCTGATTAGAAGCCTGGTTTCATGTATAAGTGGCAGAGAAACTAGAGTTAATTTGACAGTTAAGAAATCAGCTCATCTGAGGAAAGTTGATTGCAACCAAGTTACAGTATGTAAACACACTAAATGTTAACAAGCTAATGTGTTGCAGCTACTTTTTGTTGGCAGCATGGACTGAGTAGCAATAAAAAAGTTGAACATAGTTTTGCAGTAACCTGATGAAACGACTAGATAAAATATCAGGGGATCGTCAAAGTGTCGAGGAATCATCCTGTCGGGACAATAAGAGTCTCCATGAAATCTGATCCATGTGCTACCATCCAAGGTATAAATGCCACATTCTGAACATTACCTATCAAGTTGAATGTTTTTTAAAGGAGGAGCTCAGTTTTACACACTTGATCAAACAATAGGGCCAAGACCACTAGTATTAGGTGGGAGACAGAGGAAGACAAAAAGGAGTGACTAAGACTGATTCAGACAATTGACTGGATAAATCAGTGAGTTTAACTCAACCACTTATACTTAAAGAATGTTTAATGTTTAGGGGAGGGAGATACCAGCAGCAGACAGCTAGTAGATGGAGGTGCACTGTGAGTCATATATTTATATATTGCAGATCTATTCAATATTTGAAAGGAGGGGGACATGGGTATCATTCATGTTAGTAATATGTTGTGATAAAGCACAAAAAGTACAGTGTTCCCAAGTTGAGGAAGCTAAAATGTGATTAAAACATAAGCATGTTATGGGCATCTACATGAAGATTTACTTGAATTTATGTGCTTTAATGCCTGTGTGCATTTAAATAAAGATTCTTCAGTGAAACTGAAAGCCAATGTATCAAAAAAGCTCTTTAAAACATGCCTTTAGTCTGAAAATCCCCTACCTGATTCATTTTCATTCCATCAGGTAGAGCATGTTGCAATGAATGGCCTCTGCCATTCTCTATGGGACTATTATAATTTCTATCTTATCTCCTGGGAAAATTGCATATGACTGGCCGACATGACTTTGAGTGTGTTTCTGTGTGTGCAGTAGGTCTGTCGGGGGTCTGTCCTGAACTGACCCCAGTCTAGTGATAACATCATTACTCTGCAAAGCTGCTACCTCCACTAGCCAGCCTGCAGTTTCCAAGGCAATGAACAGAGCAACTCACATTCCACCTCAAATGCATTTCAATATGAGTGTGTTGTCTTGGCAATAGTGCATCTATACACACTACATGTGAATAGTAGTAGATGTCATTGGTGCATGTGTTGTGAGATTGCACATGCTCATACATATACAATTATATTTAATATTGCTGCTGAAATACACAGCACAGAGAGAGATCCCCCTCTGTGGATACCTGTCAGCTGCTGATACAGGAATACAGCAGGCATTTCACAAGCCGCAATGCTGACACTGAGCATTTTCAACCCAAAATAATTTAACTAGGCCTCAAATTAGTGAGAAGCAAGCTAAATTTTCATTTCTGTGTAATGCTAGTAACTGCAGCAAGGTCTGCAGGTAATGAGACCTGGGCCAGCTTGGCTCGGGTAAGTAACTTGGAATCTTTATGATTTCATTTAATTAGACAGAACTATCAGGAGAAATGTGTGTTCACAGGCGTCTTTTATGGCTGTCTGGTTGGTTATTGATCAGTAATTGACTGAGGCTAAATTGCTAAAAATGACCCATGGAGCCCTGCTGGGCACGCCTATGGTTATTTGGGGAAAGAAAATCAAGCATTAAACAAATTAAATGACTGCAAATATATTAAAACATCTAATAAAAAAGTTTCCCCAGCACTGATGCTCTTCAAAGCACCATTCACTTTCTGGACTGAAGCGTCTTGGCCACTGCACTTGCACTATTTATCTTGGTTATGTTTCTGTTCTTGTCAGTGGAAATACGATTGGTCCAGGTGTGTGTTACATGCATCATGCTGCGACAGAGCCATTATGTGTGCTTTTGACTTTATACTTTAAAAGTCATATTTCCCGACACATGCTCTCCCCGTGTCTTTGTGTGTAAAACTCCGCCATGCAGGACCCGTTGAGAGGATAATTGACCATGACCACGAAGAGATAGAAATGACACCATCATGTAAATAAAGAGATAAATAACACAAGGCTGTTTAGCGGCCGAGGAGCCCCCCGTGCATAATGGCAGGGGAAACACTGCACTTAGAAACAGAATGTTACTGGGCAACATGTATAATATGTAATTCATCTTTTACTAATTATTTCAACACGAAGGTCATTTTTATAATGCAAAGATTTGCTTTTATTTTTCATGTATAATAGGCCTTGAATTATTGGTTAAAAAACACATTTTAAGAAATCACGTTAAGCTTAAAGTTATTAAAGTTATTAAGGGCATTACTTAGTCATTATTTTTTAAATCTCCTGTCACTTCTCTCTTTATGAGAGGAGCACGTCGAGGCTGCGTGCTTATGTTAGTATAAGTAGGGCAAGAAAGAAAAAGAAAATTGTTAGGAACCTTTGAAAATCTAGCTAAATTAAAAGTTAAGTTATAGTTTCATCCATTCCTTGAGCTGCCTAATAAAGCTCACAGTCAAATATCCCTGGTCAAACCTATAAGACTATAGAAAAAGGGTGAAGACAGAGGCATGAGACAGAAATAACAAAAGACGAGACAGTCTGATCATGTACCTCTTGGTGACAACAATGGCTGCACACGATACAGGTTGGTTTTCACTGAGCAATGGAAACATGATGTGAGGTGCAAAGATGTGTGTGTGTGTGTGTGTGTGGGTGTGTGTGTGTGGGGGGGGCGGGATGGAAAGGCAAAGGAGTAAACATACATATAAATGTGTGAGAAAAAATGCACAAGCAGGGCAACATAACGTGTGATTCACTAAAAAAAGGCTAAAACTGTAAGTCTGTAAATATGGTTCAACCTAAATTAAATTTGTCATGTTCTCACGCTATGGTCACAAACAGTGGTGCAATTGAAGACCAGCAATGTTACAACTCCAGGTCTGTTTGTTCAATTACGTCCACTTCACATGAAGGAGCCTTGGAGTCAAAGTGGGAGCAGACAAGCCTCTGAAAGTCTGCGACACAAAAAGTGAGCACAAAGCTACCTCTGTTGAAGAAGAGAAGCAACAAGACTAACAGGTGCAGGCCTACTGTGTATTGGTTATGTAGCCCCAAGGGGCAGAAAACTAACAGGTGCCTGAGCTCCTAAACTTATAATGAGATTTTTGTCTCTTAAAAGGTATTTTTTCAGACTGAAAGCATGGCGAATGTATTTCAGTACAAACAGTATACAGTTTGTGTATTTAAATGGGGGTCTGTGTCATCACATTGGAAGTTCATGTTTACCTGTGTATCAACTCATTCTCTGTGTACATCCTCTCTGTTAATGCGTTAAATGAAAAAGTGATGATTGGTCTGCAAACAACTAGACAGCAGGTAGGAAAAAGACACATAGCCAAGGTTGGACAACAGCCAGGCATTCTGGGATTGATGAGTCCCTGGACAAACAGCCTTCCAAAGCAACTGTGGCAATTAATACAATGCTTAGTGAAAGAAAACGTGCAAAAGAAAGTGAGAAAAGTAAGGAAAAGGTGATACAAAAAAGTCTAATTTACTCTAGTGCCAAAAGGAATGGACATACTCTGGATGGTAAAATAGATATTTTACACAAAAGAGCTTAACCTCCTAGGAAACTATCTTTCACAAACAGTTATTCCACTCCTATGGTCATACAATATAAATAGAGCAACAAATATTAAACAGCGTACTTAAAGTACAACATGTCATTTTACACAACTTTGATGTTAATATATTAACTGATAATGTTTTAGAATTTCTGCGCCAACAACAGGAAGGACGAGCATGCATTTGACACACAGTAAGGACAAATCTACTCAATACTTAAAAAGGTTAGACAAATAAATGTACACGTGAACAACTTTGAGATCTATTTAGACCTAAGTGGAAGATTGTACCTTACCTAATTTACCACCCAGCTGTAGGTAAGAATATAAGAAGAGAAAAGTGGATAACAACAAACTGCAGAGAATTCTAGATTTAATTTGGGTGGCAGATCTGTGAAGATGCAGCCCACGGCAATGTCCTGTGGGCCTCCCACACAGCGGGAAGCCAACTGGCTGTGTAGGAGTGAGACAGACTGATTGAAATTCACCTCAAAGTGCCGCTGTGCCCTCACTGACATGCAGAGGGTAGACTTCATCCAATTACTTTTTGAGGTGAAAAGAACAGGCTGCGATCATTTTCATTCAACTGTTATTTTACTGACTGACTGTCTGTGGGATGCAGTGTACCGTATAGTCGTGTGGTAAGAGGGAAAACTGGAGTCATGCAAAGGAACAGAGAGTGATCATACCACTAATGGTAACATGTAGAAGCAGTGTTTTTCTCATGCTGGATATTTAGTTATTTCAAGCCAGTGATTCACTCTTACTCATATATAGGCTGTGGCAACCACGCTATGTCAGGAAAGAGTTTAACATGTAATTAAATATTTTGGAACGGAAGATCTTTTCTTGTTGGAAAACAAAAAAACAGGCATTTGATAACCACAAATGCATGAGTTGCACTTATTCATTTTCACGATTTTCATTTTTATGATAACAATTTTTATTTTTAACAATTTCATTTTTATAACAACCTCATTAACTATGTTTAGGATCTAGATGTAGTTTACCTGCTCTTGCAGTGACTGGATGAAAATCTATGTTTTGTTTACTCAAATGTTCCTCTCAGCAACTGGGAATAATCAAATTTCAGTTCGTCCGGTTTATTTATTTTCTCTCAAATAAAAGAACATAAACACCTTTTATTGGGTCTAAGGGGTTCATAGAAGGCTCCTAATAAAAGTATGGTTCAGATTAGTGCACAGTGTGTGAATATGAGTGTGTGAGAGGGAGGTAGTGCAGACAGGGGTGCCACAGTTGATTATATCACAGGTTCTACTTCCTCTCTACAGGCTTTCTGCTTCCTGTTGTGTTGCCATGGTGCTGCATACAAAAGAGGACAAGCTACTCCTCTCCAGGAAGCCATAAATAATTGATTGGCAAGTGGCTTAATCAGGCCTGAGGCTGCCTGGCAATCCCACAGCTAATTCCACAGCTGGCTATAAATAACTCATTAGGCTAACTATGGTATGTGAGCACACAGCTAGCCCGCGAGCTTAAACACAGTCGAGCATGACTACCGTGGATTCAAACACAGTGCCTGTGTCCATATGGCAATGTTGCATAGGGCAAAATGGTTTGCCTACTCTCCATACTCCTATTCATTATTCATTCTTCCTGTTACCTTACAAATACAGTATAGGGTCAAAAACTGAACTGCTCAGGAACAAAGTGCATCATGTAATAATAGCTGACTATCAAATAGATTGATTTTTTTCTTACAAAAACCTGGCTGCAGCAGGAAGACGCCCATGTATTGACTGACTTCATGGTGGTGTAGGCAACGTTTTTGGGTAGTGCCATGATGTTGTGATTTTAGACACAGGTACACTCTGTCTGTTGGTCCACCACCCATTTTAGACTACACTGAAATTTGCTTGATTGATTGCCCTGAAATTTGGCACAGATGTTTGTAGTTCTTACAGAGGTTGATTGATGATCTCATATCTTTTCCTCTTATGACTTTGAGTTTGTCATTTTAAGCAAAAACTAGTTAAAGTTATTTGCATCACAAGTATGTCTAGGTTTTCACGTATAAAGTGAAATTCATGGTTCTAATAAATTTTGTTCAATTTATTTATTTTAGTATTATTATTATTATTTATTTATATAGTGCCAAATCACAAAAGCACCATCTCAAGGCACTTGAAATATTAAGGTCAAGATCCTACAGTGTTATAGAGTAAGAAATCCAACAATCGTCATTGAGCAAGCACTAGGTGACAGTGGAAAAACTTCCTTTAACGGAAGAAGCCTCCAAGCAAACCATGTTCAGGGTGGGTGGTCTTTGGCCTTGACCAATTGGGGTAAGTGAGAAGCAGTAAGAGAAAGAAGAGCAAACGAACAATAAGTAGATGCAAGAGCAGATTGAACATTTGTTTTAGAGTGAGGTCCTTCACAATTCTGAATGAGTAAGAAGAGTACTTTCATGACCTCTCTATTTCTGTTGCTTCATCTCTTAGTTATCTGCAGTATTTTATTCCTCTAAAATAATCACTAAAAGAGGCCTAAAATAAATTTTATTACATTTAGCAATCTAAGAATTTGAACTCACTGACGCCCTGCACACGGAAATGTGTGAGCTTAACAGTTAAAATGCACTATGTATAAAATACTGCTTTCCCCAAGTGAAATGAGTCGCTGTAGCACAATGTAAAGGTGTTGCAGTGTGTCAGTCAGGTGTGAAGTGAAGACAGCATAGTGCCCCTTTATCACCAACAACAACCTACTCATCTGCTCTCCCAGCAGTGTGCCCACTCATACGGATGAGGTGGCAGGATGTAATGCCAGAGAGGCAGTGACAGGAAGGTCGGCACCATGCCAAGCACTCAGTGCCCACTTAGGTCTCCTGAAGTGGGTTGAAAATGTTTAGTTGAGTGGTCAAAGGTAACACGCACACACACACACACATTTGATGAGTTCCTGGTCTAAAACATTTTATCACACAGTATAGACGACAGGACAGAGTTACATCACGCAACAAACAATGCCATCGCCTCACAGTGGAGAGCTAAAGGGCTGTAATAAACAAACAAGAAATTGTGAATACAGAAGGGAATGTCACCATTCTACATAAGATGGATAGCTACTTGACTATATGAATGAGATATAGCAACGGATAAATGCCGCTCCTGTTAATCCACTTCTAGAAAAAACTACAATTACCTTCTATCAATACCCGCATGTTCTCCTAAGAGTTGCAGTTGTGCTGCAATCTATCCCATCTCTCATTGAGTGAGAGGTGGTTTACACCCTGGACGGATTGCTAGTTTATTGTAAGGCAGAATCCTAACAGAAAAGCATCCGGCCAAGGTGCGGATTTCAAACTCAGGTGCATCTTGCTGTCAGGTGCTAACCACTACACTGTGATGCTGTTTTGTCTTTTCTTCGTCGAGACAACTAAACTCCACCGTAGCGCCATCATTTTTTTCAGCTGTCCAAACAACGACTTCCCCAGAGAATCAATAAAGTATACAATATTAATAATTATTATTGTTATAAATTGACAGTGTCCTCGCATTGTGAATAAAAACATTTCCTCAGCTTTCCAAAAAGGGTTAATCAGTCGGGATGCATTTATGTACATGTCAGCATCTTAACATTCATCTGGGGAAGCTGGGATGCCTTAGACTCTTCAGACCATAAAAGTCACTTCATTACAAGTTAAAACGAAGCCATTTGATCTTTATCGAAAGGAGTACAAAAGAGCTTAGGGTTGAGGGAGCTGCAGCGGAAGGTCAAAAATAAACAGCAAAGTAGGGAGGGTGACATGGGTAGAGGTATTTCCTTTTCCTGAGGTCAATGCCAAAAATGGTCATGGAGCTAGAAATAAGTATTTTCCAACTCTTTGCAGAGGCTGTGCTATCAGTTCTTTGGGTAGAGGTGTATTAGACATACCGTATTTCCAGTCCAAGAGACTTGTTTTAACCTTGAGCAAATTTCTGCCCGGAATCCAAATCGTCCATCCTGCACTGTGGCTTCCAACATGAGGATGACCACGTCTCCATCTGGCATTGCTGCTTCCTTCACAGGATTCATGGCAGCACAGAAGAGCTCAGAGGGCTCAGAGAAGAGTGTCTGTACAATATGGTGGGTGGAGACAGGCCAGTCAGTATTTTATGGCACAGTATATGGTAGTAAAGGATGCATGTACAACAAAATGGGGATTAGAAACTGCACACACAGCATCCACACATGTGGTAGCCCTCCTGACCTTTCTCCCTAGTGACAGTTGTGTTCCTTCAGGACTCACGACAGCCTATGTGAGCACTTGTGTGCTTTTTGTGCACATGTGTTTGTGCGTGCGTGTTTGCGTGACGTAACATAAGCCCTCGCTATGCCCAGATTCTGCACAGCTGGGCTTCTCAGTATTCCAGATTACAATACGTCACCACTTTGCTCCAAGCCCTCCCTTCTACCCAGCACACGCTTCAGTACACTCACATCTACTTTCACCACATGCACGCTGACACAAACCTGGTGATGTCATTGAATTTGCTTCTTTCTTTGCCTCTCTCCATCTGCGTCCTTATCTTGCTCTCTCTATCATGCATACAAATTTGTTTACCCTTGCTCCTGTCAGTTAGGCTCTGCATATTTACCCAATCTCCTCTCATCTCTTTTTATTTCATCACATATTTTTTTTGTGATGTTCCCCCCTCACTGGCCCAATATCTTTCTGGTTCTCTGTATCCTATATAGCTTGCATGAAGAACAGAGCAAGCCACGGGCCAGATGCTTTTCTGCGAGTTGTTCGTACCAAAACACAGGAGGAAAAGATATTTAGCATCCAACTAAATCATTTGTTTTTGGAAAAACTCAAAAAAGCTTTTATTGATTAGAGTATCCTGTGTCTGAAACTCCTTTCCTATCAGCTATTTTCCAAAATAACTGACAAACCTTTATTGTTGTATTGCTCATTCTGACTGAACTGTATTTGTGTTTGTTTTGAGTGAATGCAGGTTTTGCTGCTATTCCTTTAACTACCTGGGTGGTGGAGTTGTACTATATTAAGAGGTATTTAAAAGTCTTAACAGAGCTGCTGTATTGTATTAGACTGGATTGTACATGTACACCTAATAAGGTGGCCAGCGAATGTAAATCATTAATGTTGTTTAATCATTTAATTAATTTAGGCACATGGCTAACATATTATGTTAATCTATTTATTTAATTAGCAGCAACATATCATACACACACATACATTATATGTATATGTATATGAATGTATATGAAGTACACGTGCAGTAGAAAATAGCTGTGGAGATGATTTCCAACAGCTTCCCACCAACGTATAACAGGTGCTATCAACTTTCTATATAATTAATAATTAATGTGCTATTAACAGATATAGATAGCACTTGAAAATGTGTCACTAAACTTCACACTTGTCCTGTGGAGATTTAGGAAAACGCATATTTCTTATATTCAAAAATGGACAAAGGTGCACAAATTTTATAGACTGCAGATGAATCAATTATAAATGTCTTTCTTCTTTCAAGCAGTCTTTCCCTTACATTAATTTCAATGCATCTGGGAAAGAGCATCCTGTTGAAAACATCTATTTTCAAGAAGATTAGGCCAATTTTCCAGAGGATTTTATCAATTTAACCCAGCTATCATGCTGTCTGTTTCGCTCTTAGCGTGATAAGCCTCTAGGTTTGACAAGACCTGTCATTTACCATGTTCCCTGTTTTTGAAGAATGCACGGGAATTGAGAAGAAGAAGAACGAAGGCAGAAATAACACAGGGGAGAAAAATGAAAGGATACAACGAGGGGGTGATGAATGAGAGAAAAGACGGTAGACAGGAACATGACACAAACACACAGAAAGTAAAGTTGATGGCTAGGCTGTGCACCATGCCAGGAATGGGATGATATAGGACTGAAGTGTGTGTGTGTGAGAAAGAGACATAGTGTCTTTATTAGACATGGTATATGCTACAGGGTACACATATACACAGATAAGTCCTACTCCATCAGACCCACCAGGATTAGACTCCTATCTGTCTCCCTCTCTCTTTCACACACATACTGTACACTACACACACACACACACACACACACACACACTCATACACAGAACACAGATTACAGTGCCACCACTGCTCTACTAGCTTCTAATGGTTTTCGAGGCATCATGAGTATCAGGAGTAACAAACCATGATGTCATTTCTTTAGTAGCACCACACACACACACACACACACACACACACACACACACACACACACACACACACACACACACACACACACACACACACAGAGACTACCCTGTTTTGTTTATGCATTGAATTTACCAATTCAAAATATTTAATAATTCATTAATATTTATAACAAAACCAAAGTATTTCTAAACATTTTTAATTGTTGACTCAATGTAAAATTGAGCAAATAATATAGACTAAACATGTTCAAGTTAAATGAACATAAATTGTTCACTGGAACTAAAACTAATCATGGAGTCATGGGTCACCAGTCACCAATGCAATGGAAACGTACAATTACACAACAGAAATAAATGTCCTTGTCCTAATGCATTCCACGATTCCAAGGTTTTTATAAACCCATAAAAACTACAAACTGTCAAACAATGACAATTATTACAAACAAACCAACAATTTTCAACGTACTTACCACTTACCTAGACTTTTTCAGCAAACTTTAAAACAATACAATGTCTAACAATTCAAAAAATAAAATAATAAAATCAATTAATAAATATAAAAATTGCCAGAAACATTTGAAACTAATTCCTGCCTGATGACATGCGTGAGGAGGTTTTTTCTTCCATGTAACAAGGCAGACAACTAAAAGCTTTCCAATAGCGCTATAATACTTGGGTAAAGCCTGCCAATTTCCAAATATATAATAAATTCAGTGAACTGTAACCAGAGCACTGCTCCTACATGCATTTTCTTTAAACTGTAAATTAATTGTAATCTAAAGTATCTAAAGTCTTACTCTGCCCACACTTTCCACTGGGCCTAGTTGCTGACATTACCTTACACACACTCACAACCTTTCCATAAATACTGACAGGGAAAGTGATATCACAACAACGAGCCGTGGTCAAAGTGACTGCAGGGAGGCTTACATCACTACCTGTCCTAGTGCCATGGCTCATCATACTGTGCTCGTAGGGGTGGCACAAGTGTTAACGCTTTGCCACGAAGCTGTTGGGACGTATGGGGTGGCAAGCCTGTCATGCCCTGTCACAAGTGAGCGGCTAAACTCTAAGTGCTGACTGGAATGCAAAAGTCCACTGAGCCCCCAGGGCAATTAGGAAGTATCCAGTGTGTGTTTTGTGTGTGTAAGACAGAGTTGGGAAACTCAGTGGGAGTTCAAGAGCTCATTTTCAACCAAAGCAAAGGAGTGAACTTACACAGGCCTACCCAATACAAAAATAAGCACTTTTCATGAACCAAAACTGAAAATACTTAGTAAGTGGGTGTGACAAGTGTGTGCTAAACATGACCCTGGAAAAAGCCTGTCATACCAGTTATTCCTGACTATGTGCATTATCCTATCAAAGAACAGACTTTTAGAACCCTTTTAGCATGTCTTGTTTTACACGCTTTACATGTTTGTTATTACTGAATGCAGTAATGACATCTCCATCACTCTCAGTTCTCTGTGTTTAATGCAAAATAGCAAATGTTCGCATGCTAATAAACAAGACATCAGAAGAAGGTTGTCAAAAGCATAATGTACAAAAATGTGAGGTGGGATGGGTTATCTCAGCAAAGGAGAAGTGCTCACTAACACATGTAGGCAGATTTGAGAACGGTATTTGAGAATCATCTCGTCTTTTGTGTAGGTAGTAAATTTTTCATCTAATGAAATGTTCATCTAATGAAAAATGGGAGCAAAAGTAAAAGTGTTGCATTTAGATTTTTGTTCAGTGTATTTACCTGTTTACACTCTCATTTATAAATTATTCAGATTCTTTGCTGTGACACAGGATGATGTATGCTACATTTGTCTGTGGCAATTAACACACTGCAAGTCAGGACAAAAATGAAGCAATGCAATCTCCTCTGTACCCATAAATTGCGGTAAGGCATCAGGGTACAAAACCATTTACAGAATGGTTCACAGAACCACAGCACCCACAGTAACTGTCAAACTGAGGAAGTTTGTGGACTAGAGTGGACTATCCAGGTAAACTAAGTAAGAGGTCAAAGAGATACTAGGTCAGAGAAGGCATTTGCATTACTCCGTGTACACTAATTTGATAAAAGTGAAGGCACAGTTGGAAGGATAAATATAAATATCTAGTGTAATGACTCATTAGATGTGTTTTCAGTAAGGACAATGGTGTTTGATTTCAAAAGTTTAAAAATAAGTCTCAAAAATAATTTTTTCTCATAATTACCAAAAAAAGACACTTTTAGTCTAAAATGATCTCAAATGGAAAGTTAAATGGGTTTATTCTGTTCAGTCACTTAATAAGACTCAGCGTCTCCTGTGCTTCACACGCAGAAGCGTCGTCATCATGTTTGGAGTCAACAGCAATTGGAGCAGAGGGATATTGTGCACATCGTTAACTAGGTCAGCTCAGGACGTGCTGTAGTTCCCTTGTCAATTCAACACAGAATTATTTCTATACTGATTGGGGTTAACCTTTTGCAGACTCAAACAGACCCACTCACAGATTAAAACTTCGCCAACACTAACTTGCTGCAGCAGACAAATCTTTTGCTTATTGTGGATTTTTAATGCTTCTTAAGTTATGAAGATTAGAGCGTGAGCTTTTAAAGGCTTATCGACATACTGTATTAGCACAACAAGGTTATTTAGCTCTTAGGCTTAGGCTGGACTCACATACCATCCTCCACAATGCTTATCAAAGTTTAAAGGGCTCATAGAGTGAGTCTCTTCAATAAACCAACTCCAGATAGACGTCTCACCCATAACCCAAGGGATTGAGATGGAGTGGACAAGGTTGAGTATCTGCAGTCTATTTTGTGAGCAGACACTCTTAGACTACTTCTCCTCTGACAGCCATTTTTTCCTCATTAAGAAAATATCTTCCTTCTGCAGTGTCAAACTTGAGAGCAAAGCAAACAGTAACATAATGACATGAAATGTAAAATATTTTAGTAACTGCTGGAAAACCCTGTTACACATTTCACAGCAAAGAGAGAGAAAATATGAATCCTGTGCTCCATCTTAAAGAAAACATACTTTGCCCCAAGCCACAGTCACTGCGCCGCCACCTTTGGTCTTACAGGTTTTACAAGCGCTGGATGAGCCAAACAGGTTGGCACAGTGTCATGCTTAGTTGATAATTTCTCAGTCCTCGGAGTCCTCTGATGGCGCAATTTGAAAAGTTATTGCCTGTTTATTGCAAGGGAAGGAAACGATTGAATAAGTGGGATATATTGTGACTGAAAGCCATTAGAGACAGTGGAGACCTATATCTCCTTTCCAGTCCAATGCTTATTTACTTTGCCATTGTAAAGATATAAAAAAGATGCAATATTGATTAGAAAATTGTTAGAGACTTGTACAGTCAATCAAAGTCTTGCCAATAAAACAACACTGTTGGTACATGATTTGCAGAACAAAACAAAGAAGTGTAACATCACGCCACTATCGACAGGACGATGTTGCTTTTAAAAAATAAAAACATTTTGTGTTCTATTATGCGCATTATTCCACACACGCTTGAATAGATTTGGATAAGACATGATTTGAAATTACAATTTTTTTAAGGTTTGTCAAGTCAAAGTATTCGAGCAAATAGAACTACAAAAACTCTGAATCCACTCACAATTATACAGTGTTGTTACAACTATCTTCCCTAATGATTCCCTTGGGACCGTAAAGACATCAGCTTTAAGTGAATTCTTATTTACGGAATGAACCTGAAATCTGAAACAGTCTGTTGCAGACAGTCTAGGAAGGTAGGTTTCCTGTACACAATACCGCGTCAACTCTGCATCAATACCTGCACAAGATCAGCAATGTTTGCTGATCTTGGCTTCAGGTGTAAGTGTTAAAATGTTGAACAGGTTATTTTTTTCTGATTAACTACAGCAGCCATGCACCGTAGCTAGTGCTAGTGTGACACAGCAGGTAATCAATTACGCTCTCTAAGGTATCGTTTCTGCCAGACTGAGAGATTAAGATCAAGAAATGGCTACTGAGGACAGGTTTGCAGCCAGACCTTGAAATTAATCATTATGGTTGAGCATGGAAGGGGAGGTAATTCCAGTCACAGCACATGTGGTCAGGCTTGTTGAAGGATTCATACTGAGCTACAATTTGCTGACCAAGCTTTGTGGCCTTTGGACCTTGGCTTCTGTGGCAACACATTTTTCAGATTCAGTCCTAAATGCTTAGCAGCAATGTTGTCGTATCAGGTTCAGCATTTAGATTTTCCTTTACGTAAGTTTTTCTTTCATGTTAGTATGGCTGTTGGTTGAAGGAAATATAAAACAACAACTGGATATAGTATTTTATTCAGATGGACATCTGGGCTGAGAGGCTTTATTACCAATCTGCAAGGTCCAGCCGGATTTATTTGCTTCTCTCTCCCCTGTTATCCCTTCTGTGTCTGCATCCTCTCTCTCCCCGTTATTTTATTCTGCCTGCCCTACTATATCAGTTCTGCTGCTTCTGTTGTGCCCTCAAGCGCAGACACAAATTGACATGCTCAATTCTCAACTGGGACATTTAACCCTAAGGATCAAGCTCTTTTATATCCTCTCCCTTTGGAAATTGTTTATATTCATTATAAGGTGCTCTAGGTGGATTTCCTCACAAAGGACCGACGCACCTTGTTTCATCTCTGCTACCGGGCTGGAAGTGTAAAACCCATATTCTCCAGAGACAAAAAAAAATCCAGATGAGGACAAATAGGGTTTCAGATTATAACTACATCCAGTTTTAACTCAAATGAAGAGCAGTACTTCAAATCATTTACTCCTTGCTTTCGTTTTTGCATATGATACAAAAATAAAGAGTACCAAAACACAAGCAGCCTAATGGTAAGTTATTAACAGCAGAGTTGACCAGTTAAAGGCAGCATATCCACAGCTATGTTTCTGTCCTTAGTTGTCAGGCTCATAACTGTCATCACAGTCCTAATCACTGCTATTCACCTGCCTACAATTTTGCTGCCTCCATTGCATTATTTACAGTATATGCTTTTGAGGGTTATTAATTATCTGAGTAGAACCTAATTTTCCTGTATTACGGGGAATAAAATGCTACAGTGACAATAAAGGCATATGATCAAACATACTGACTCACAGGTCAAGTGCAGTATCATTGTTTAACACATTTGCACAAGGACGTCTTCATGAATATGGACATAGGGGGTTAAAAAGGTACCACTAGGACACATTAATACTATGTGTACATTCCACTCAAACCTATGCCTGCACACACACACGTCTCCTTGTCTTTTCAGGTCAGCTCAGTAGAGAGCACTCTGCGATAATGAGCTGCTCCACTTTCATGACAGATGGAAAATGTGCAGCATGGCGCTCTTTGCTCCTCCCTTCCCCTCCTCCACTCCACTTCGTCCAGCTTGCCCAACCATCTACCTGTCAGGCCAATTGCTGCTATGGCACGGCGTTGTATCAAATGATCGGGACGAGTCAACATGAAGAGGAGCTGCTGGGAGTTGAAGCAGTGGAAAAACCGCCTCACCCTCCTCCTCATCAATATTGCAGTCTTACCTGGTGAAAGCTAATACAGGCCAGCATTTTCCATCTTGTCACTGGAAGAGAGGATCCGATGCCTTGGCTTGACATGCCAACATTGTTACCTGTACAAATGGTGACGCAAAGCTTGCTTCATTATTCATGGCTTCTTTAAAGGAGGAAGAGAAGTTTGAAGTGATTGGAAAGCAGAGGATGTTCAGGAGTCCAATTGAGTCGTGTTTGCTCTCAGCTGAAAAGTTGAGAAGCACGAGCTCCTCCTTGTGCAACAAGCAGGCAGGATTGACTACTTTACTTTACTTTACTTTACTTTGCTTGGCAGACGCTTTTATCCAAAGCGACTTACAAGGAGCTAGTGCTGGGTGTCTGGCTCAGGGACACACTTGGTAGGGGATGGATTAGGAGTCAGACTGGGATTCGAACCTGCGATCTTCTGCTTCCCAGTCTGACTCTTAACCCATTGAGCTACCAGTCCACTGGTAACTAAAAATGGTCTTCAGGTGTACGGCAAAGTGGTGTGCATGATGGTTTTTCTAAGTAACAAAGTCAAAAATATAACGACATTATTTACCCAAGCTTTTGCAGCAGCTAGTCTTTCCTCCTTCTGAAGATGTAACCCGTCGAATTTCACCTTTAAATGCGATGCACAGACTGTGCAGATAAAATAAAGTTTAATAAAATCCAGAATGCACGAAACATTTAGAACTGTTTTTGGTATGAAGTTGCTACTTTGAGCTCTAGTAACTGCCACTTATCTGACTGGTCAGTGTGAGTGTTGTCATCACTGTAAACCGTGTGCATGTGAGCGTGTGTTGGTGTGTAACATGGTCTGACTGAGGTCAGGCTTAGTGCACATTTAATCTGCTCTCTGTTTCCAAGCCACTCCAAGGACTTTGACGTCTTCCTTCTGTATGTTTTGTTCACAAGTGGTCTGAGAGTTTCAAGCATGTGTGTATTTGTTGTGCATCTGCAGGTGCATGTCAAATTGTCCTTTAACTACCCAATACAGCCACAATACAGCCACAATTCCTATGAATTTTATTTGCAGCAATAATATCAACCCTGTTGCATAATCACACAATTTCTACCACATACAAACTTATTCTCACACACGGGCACACTGCGCTCCCACTCCAGTTGCACAACCCTTGAATTTTAGGGATAGAATGGCCTGGTTTCATAAGCAGTCTGCTGCCTACTGGCAGCTGTGCTGTCAGATGAGGTCATTACTTGGGGCGGGCCACAAGCACAGATAGGACATAATGCTGGAAACATTGGTAAAAACCCACTGAGTGTGAATGAGAATGACAGCTAGAGGCAGCTATAGACCTGTGGTGATCCTGTCCTGGGGTGTTTGTGTTTTTTTCGAGTCCAGTTACTGCTCTGGTGGTGCAGCAGTGCATTGAAGGAAACAGGGAACAGAGGAGATGAATGAGGCTTGTGTGTCGTTGTGTGCATGCAGGCTGGGTTTACTATCAGCTCACTGCCAGGGTGGGGTGAATGGCCTCAGTGATATCTCTGGGGCACAGCTTGTTTACCCTAATGAACACAACTCCAACTCCCCTCCAGCCAATGGCAAAGAGGGCATTTGCCTATTGACACTGCTCCACTGCTGGAAATCTCTGAGGATGTGAATATACTTAAGAACAATGCAGGCACATCTCATTCTACCACACTGAACAATTTCTGTGCGTGCTCTCTTGGCTGTTTAAGCAAATTCCATTAGTAACAATACTTTAGAAATATTTGATACGCATCCACAACTTTTATAAAGATAATTTTCCACCTTTTTGAAAACTCTCGAGGGGCATGCAGAGCTGTAAAGTACTCCCCTGTCAACTGAACCGCTTATTTTGACATCTATAGCAGGAAAACATTCCAGCTTTCCATGAATGTAAATCAACATTAATATACAACATATCCCCCAAGAAGACTGCTGTTACTACTAGACTACAGTAGAGCATTCAAATTGCTTCATCCAGTAGCTAAAGCTTCTTTAAATCCCTCCAAACATGAATTCTTTTGACCAATGGGAAAAAGGTTAATATGATATGAATAAAATGCTGCTCCATCCAATGGTCAAGCATCTTAGTTGTTTACTCAACTCTCTGAAATCCCTCCGTGGATGTTTATTTAGCCAATGCGAGGGCAGCTGCTGTAGTGCACAAGGACGAATGTCTGCCTGTGGGTCTATGGTGATGTTGTGCTGCATAAGGCTTTGCCATGGCATGCGTGTGACCATTACATCATGGCAATCCCTGCAACACACACAATCACGTGACCTTCTGTTGACATCTCAGGAGCACCGCTGTGCCGTGCTGTGAGACGATTTCCCGCTGGCATCCAGCTGTGTGTGTCTTAATCCCTCTGTGCAGTTGGTTGTTTGATGGAGGACGTAACTACACAGCGTGATGAATATATCAAAGTGAGCATGTGCGTTTTTATGTGTTAGTACTGTATGTATGTCTTTAAGTATGAGTAAGCTTAGCCATCCTCTTCTTGTGGATGGTTTTCTATGTCACCTCTTTAACCTCAAGCCTCCCCAACCCCCTCCACTCTGCACCCCAGCAAAGCCGCTTTGAGCTTTTTGCTCTGATATCATCGTCATCATCATCATCAGTGGGCATGGGACAGACCAATAGCTGAGTAACAGAGGGGGCCTTACACATAAATCAGAACACTTTAGTCTGGCTCTGACACAAGAGATTCACTGGAAACACACCTTGGGACAGAGAAATGGAAATTCACAGCTGGGGGATTTTCGCTTCAAACTCTGTGTACAAACAGCTGATGCTTTAACAAACAGAAAGCCTGCCAACATCCCTTGGGTGTAGGGGGAATGCTCAAAAAAATGTCTGCATCAGCAGAATAAAACTGCTATTATACCTCTAGCTCTCTCTCAGTCTTTTTGTTCAGAATTGTTTTAAAGGTCATGACCTGTGCATCTGTGCTGATGTGTGTTATTGTCTAGACAAAAAGAGAAACAACGCATGTAAGTGAAACTCTATGCCTCGATAGACAATAACGTGTCAATATGTTGGTCCGACAGTTACCAGCCTGGACTACATGACACCGTGACATTTTGGCGCGTGGATTGTTGATGAACAGAAGTTTCCACCTGCCATAAAACAACCAACCTTTGTTTGGCTGTTTATAGGACAAATATGTGACACAGTTACTTCCTGGACTGATCTAACACACAACTCAATTAACAAGCTGACAATTTCACAAATTCAACTCCCAGACTTTTGAAAGACTGAGGTGTTTGTTAATAAAGATATTATCCTCTGAATTCTATTTATACTGTTACTAAACAGACTATTGTATAGGCAATGGAAGCAGCATGTCAACAGAGCAGTAGCTTCAGCTGTCCATCTGTGTCTACCATGTTCAGACTCCACTGGTTGTTCACCCATTTTTTGGCAGCACTCAGAGTCCAACACACAGTTGCTGTAGTACACAAAATACTAGATGCCTTGAAGCCTTTAAGGGAGATTTGGCTTGTGTATCCGCACATTTACCACCAATAAAACACAAACCAGTAATTGCCCTTATATAAAAGTAAAATAAAAAGATATCTGTTGCAACAGGTGCAAGTGAAATTAGGTGTATATCTGTAACCCAACCACTTGTAGAACATTGGATCTTTTGTTTAGCTGATTAAACATTTATATTCATCATAAAGAAATAGAAATTATGGATGTGTTTCATCTACCACCTCAAATTCAACAGAAAGACTGTGTGAGTGATTTTGCACAGCAGTGCGACTTAAATTATTTATGTTTCTGTACACAAGACAGAATCGGTCTGGATCTAACTGCAAATAGCGTTCTGTTTATCTAAACATCAGAGTGGAAAGCTTTAACTCACAGATTTCAAGTTTAACAGAAAAATCCAGGTAATTAAGTTCTGTAATGATTGCACCATAACCAGACCACAGATATTCCGATAATATACATCAGCTGCATGTCAATTGGACCTTCAACAGCATATTTGTGGTGATTTATACAAACAGACATCATTTTTAGTCCACCGCCTCCAGTTGTTAAGACTACTTGTTGAAGGATGTTCCAGGTTGCATCCAACACTGGCTGACATAATGTTGCATTAACAGATCATGTGGATGGATGACTCACATTCCTGTTAGGACACCCTTGGCTTGATATCATTACAGCTGGGAAAGCACCATTACGAAAACCCCTAAACGTCCCCAGAAGTTCCTCTAGCAGCTTGACATTAGCCCCCATTCCCCCGAATACTAAGCTGGCATTGGCTGTGGCCAGGCAGATAAAAATAACCTGCCAAGATGCCACACTGGTCCTGATGACATATGTCTCCATGGAAACCTGAGATGACAGGTTGTTGGAGGTCAGAGGTGGGATCTTAAGAGAACCATGTGACCTTGGGGAAATGGAAGAGAGCAGGAACTGGAGGGACAGAGAGGAGAGAGGGCTACTCAGTCAAAAAGGCAGCTGCTGTAAAGAAAATCCCCTCCGTGATAGAGAGGGAGAGAGAGAGAGGATGTCTTCTCTCTTTCCGTCTCTGCCATCCACTATCACTCACTCGGAAACATAAACATGAGCTTTGCAATTGGGCTAAAGTCATTATGTCATTAAGCCAGCAGGGGTTTTCAGCAGGACATTTTCAATTATGTACAATTCAAACTAGACACATTCTCTCCCTGCCCCAGTAGACACAACAGGTGCATCATTTTCTTTGTAGTTGAAAATATATGAAATTTCCCTTATTGGAAATTAATCTCACAATCACTTTAACATATTAATAAAGCAACCAAGAGCTGAAGTCCTGCGGCCCAATTTCCCAAAATGTCAGGGTGAAGGCATTATGGTCCAGCAATGTTTTTGCATCAGCGTTAGTATTACAGGGCACAATGCGGGGGACAGACAAATACATAATTATTGGAAAAACTGCTTAATGAACAGGAGTGGTTGGGGCAGCAGTCAATAATCGCATACAAATAATTCACTATCATTTTCTTCAAAGGCTTAAAGACTGAAGTCTTTTCTCTATGAATAATGGAAAGTTACAAACTTTACGAAAATACACATTACAATTATTAATATTAAGAGCCACACATATTCTGTATGTCTGTATGTAAAAATAGAATTAACAGGCAGCTGAGTGCAGCAGCTGCTGAAATATCTGTGAGCTGGTTTAACTCTGCAATTATTTAGCTTACAGGAAAATTAATTTCCGATCGCCTTTGCCTCTGCATATGTGAAAACAGCCAATAATGAAAGTACAATAAACAGATGAGCAGAACTGCATGCGAGTCCCTATTTATAGATCAAAACTAAAAATGGAATATAGTTTTCAGAAATTTAAAAGAACAGATTTGCTGTGCTAGCAGTGAGTAAATACAGCAGGATTTTAAAGAGGAACCATGACTTGATTTTGACTCAAAGGAAAAACACGTGAACACACTACAAATTATTCATTTGTTTCTGCCTTCGCACTATTAGCATATTTTTATATTTTTGTGCTTAATGATTTATTACCTAATGCCATCGCCAATGCCTGACCATGACAGGATCCTGAGCTTTATTCTTCATTGTTTAGCAGTAGTACTGAGCGTATTTTTACTCAATGGTCAGGTAACTGGTTGCGTTTGATTAAAACGCAGTTTAAGGTAAGGTCAGTCCATGTTAAGCCGCAAACTGGATCCATGTAACATTCTGCACTGAACTTTTTTATATTTTCTCTAACAGCAACCACAAGTATTTTTAAACATGTCTGCAAGGGGCAAATTAAATACTGATCTTCATAATATTTTCATGTGGATTTTTGTGTTTCATAAAAATATCCTCAAGATCCGGGGGACCTCAAGACTCATCTTAAGGGCAGCTGCATTACTCTGCATGATTTTAGCTCTGAAACTTGGAATCTGTGAATAAAACTTTTCCTTTAAAAAATCTTTGATAATCTGAAAATCTGTTGATAATTAAAATTCAAAACAATCCTGTGTGAAGAGATACAGTATAATTAATGAAGTGTCGCTACTGTGCCAAAATTACGCATGGCCCCTCTGCCAAATCAGAGTCTGCAAATGAGATGAGATATATCTGCAATGTATAATTTCCACTGCTGTGTGATAAAAAATGATGCAACATTTGCTAAGTCCCTGCCCAGGAGCTCAGTCATTACAAAGAATAGCTGGATTGATGTTTCTGCAAAACCACCGGGCCACAAGATCAAACTCATAACTATATTTTTGTTAATATTTTCATGCATATATTAATTAAGACTTAAGGAAACATGCAACAAATTGTAAGAGGCTACACATAATAACTGAAATATCACTGAGGAGGTTTTGTCTGCTATTTTTGTTCAAACTAAGCGTCAAAATTACATAGCGTCTGCAAAACCACGCCTCTTCTTTCACACTGGTGCCAGTTCACCTGGTGCCAGTAAAACTGCAAAAGCATGTGCCACTGAAAAATGGTGAGGAAAATTGCATAAGAGCTGCATTTGCACCTGCAAGAAAACAGGGTCCCTGATCTCAGTTCGAGCCAGCCACCTTTCCACTAGCTTCTGTACTGATAAGAGCAGCTTTCATCTCTCTTTAAAAAGGAGTGTGTCCCTGAGGTTTATTATCAAAGACTGCCTGCATAGTAAACAAATAGGATACTTTCTTAGAAGCGTCTCTCAGAGACTCTTGCATTAGTTAGTGTAAAGCAAATGATCAATTCAGATGACGAAATAAATGGACTTATGCAATCTATAGACTGTGTTAATCACTACTGGTTCTAAAAACATTGTGTCTTGTTTCTTTAGCCATGAGGTCAAAAGTTTGTGTTCAGTGCTAAACTATAATGTTAAATGCTAAACTAAGATAGTATGTTTAACCTTCTACCTGTATTACATCATGTTTTATACTAAGATTAGCATTTTGCTTAAGTGCACAACTTTTTTTTAATTATAGCCTAGAACAGCAAGCTTTTAGGTTTTAGATTTCTTGTTTGTGCTTACGTTTACAAACTCATTACATTGCCTTAAGTAAGTTTATGATAATAAAATTGATAAATGACTATTTACCACACTACTTGCGACGATAGTTTAACAAACAATCACACTTAAATGAATTAATTAACTGTGAAGTGCTGCAAAAAGCTCTGGAAAAACAAAACAAAAAGTAAGGGTTTAAATTATTTTGTCTAATTCTTTATTACTCTTATGTTCGAAGTAACTAGTTTTGTGCTTGCTTCAAACAACAACATTAAATAGTTTTATTAGATGCACTTCCCATCTAGACAATGGTGCAAATAATATGTCATACTGCTAATTAAAGCTATGGTTTAGGGATAGATTCAATATCAGTCAGTGTGATTGGATTTTTCCTACTTCTGGAATGCAACTTAAAAGTTCAGGTTTCACTCATTGATTTCCAGGCTCATGGTTATCTTGGGGAAAACCTGTTGCACTAGGCATGAAACCCTACTCGTCCCCCCGTCCAATCCAAATAAAGATGCAAGAGGAAAAGGTGAACACAGCAAAGGACAGTGGGGATCTACAGCACATGAAAGATGAGTTGATCAGGTGAACTAAGGGGAAACCCATGGCTACAAAAATCTTTTGGTAGCAGACATGTCCTACGCCCCCACCCTTTACACACTCCCACATTCCTTTGTCTCCCAGCTGATGGGTATTTTGAGCTTGTGTAGGTGACCCCTACGCTGAAAAGAATCACACATGTGAGTTATGTAGTGCTTTCACCTTATGGGTGAAGCCAAAAGTCCTTCGTCACACAGTTTGACCCAGATACACACATAAAACTTATTTTATTCTTCACAACAAGGATATTGATAAACACATCTGGCAGTATGGTAAATATACACACATACTATCATTTTTAGCATTTGGTTGGAATTGGGATTGGGTCCATATTTCTCTGACCTTAACATCATGTATCATTACAAAAATATTTAAATAATAATAAGTTAATATGAATTATTTCTGGTGGGATTTTGTACAAAGTGTGAAAGAGCAAGCAGAGACAGAGAGGGAGAGTCTGGAAGGCTTTCATTAGCACCTATTTGAATTTGGTTGGGAGTTTGGGCCCTCAACAGAGGTGGTGTAAAAGACAGGTCAGTGTTTGGGTATATTCAAGGGAGAAGCCAGTGTTGGTTATTTACAATGAGTGCTTCTAATATAAAAAAAAAAATTTGCAATTAATAATATAGAAATTGTGTTTTAGTTTATATTTAAAGCCCATGAACTCTTCAAATTTGTATTTGTTGGTGTAGTAAAGAGATTCTTTTTACATCTTAGTGAAGAGATGAAGATCTATTGTTTAGCTAAAGCGTGAGTCAGTTTCAAGCAAAGTGAAACTATGCTGCGAGGCTTGGATGTGCGATAATTCTTACTTCATGCGTCATAACGCAGTCCTGAATTGAATGACTGTGCAATGAAAAATGTGTGATTAGTTTTCATGCTTCAGGGATTTATCAAGTACATCAACCAACAAATCCACAAGTCTGAGTTTTTAAGCTTTTTTTTCCATAGCTCACACAAATCTTACCATCTTTTCTCACGTCAGCGCATTCACATTCATGCACTGTTAGCAAAGCACTACACAGAAGTCCCAGTGCCAAGAAGTATAAAAACTGCATGTAACTGTAAAAATAAAAGCATACTATAAAGAAGTATTGTGTTGTTAGTAAGTGTTGAGACAATAAGTTTGTAGACAGACATTTGTGATCCCATAAATATGGTTCTGCCACTAGTGGTTATACCGATTTGTGCAGAACATAACTAGCTAATGTGTTATTCCTTTAAAAAAAATGCCTATTCATCTTTTTTATTCAGTAACTCAAACGCTTGTTCTTTTCTGTACTCTTAATAGCCAATGTCCTGCATTTTCAAAGTCGTATATGAGGTGGAGAGAATCTCAAACTAGGTCAAGTTCTACCGTGATAACACTCAGTAAAAATTGATGAATGGTATCGTGGCAGGAGATCTTGTATTAATACTGATGGAGATGGCTGTTGTCTGAGGTGTGAATTGCTGTAATAGTACAGACCAAAGGTCTTTTAACACTCTAGATCAGTTTCTACACAGAAACAGTAAAGATTACTAGTATTGTATGAACAAAAAATACATTTTATGGTGCACTATTAAATATAGCCACGCTACATATATACCAATTTGAGACACTAAATATTTATAGAGTGGATTACATTAATTAATATGCAGAATTCACACATGCATAAGCACAACTTATATTTATTCATGTGATGACAGGGAGGATAAACTGTGCACTATTCAAACATAATTTAAACATGGTAAATTATGGTTTAATCTTGTTAGGTATTCTCCAAAACACAATTTTTGGCAATTTACAGAGTACAATAGCTCAAGTGAAATCCGGCTAGGTAGGTAGGTTTTACTGCCTGAAGCAATTATCCCTGGCCGGTAAGATCTGCTTATACAAGCCTGGAAAAGAGTTGTTGTAGGTGTGACCTTATTTGCTAGCTGTGCATTTAGTGGTGTTGAAAGTGAGTCTTTCTGGATGTACCAAGGTGTGTTTGCCTAATGAGCGGTGATTGCCAAACCTAATGACTTTTGTTTAGTAAAATTAATGGAGTGTATTAATGCCTACAAATGAGGGGGTAACATCTATCCATCTCTTTTAGCCTAATCTGTCACCCTCCCATTGCCCCAGTTCTAAGTCATTATTCAAGCAGGTCAGAGTTAGTTAATGAACCACTGCACAACTTCCTCTTTTTAAAGTATCCTTGTTGGGTTGTAAATTCAGCAGAAATAATTTCTATGAATTCCACAGGAGTTAAAGCTGCTCATCACCACTGACCTTTACACTTCTTTCAGTCTATATTGCCTACATGAATAGTTGAAATCCATTATCTTTTTGAAATAGTTGTCACAGTAAGGATATAGTATGTACAGAATCCTATGTTACAATGTTAAGGAAGGCGCAAATCAAAAGCACAATATCCCTAGTAAACGTTTTATAGTTAAAGTAAGTAAATTAGTATGTTCCGCCTGCATGTTAGCCATCTTTTTACAGGATACTGTAAATAAAAGTAAGAAAACTAAGATGCAAAGGGAACAAAATGGCAAAGCTTAGTCACTGCCTGCCCACATGAACTCAGTAAATCACTGTTTCTGAGAATCAGCACTGTGACCTTTTGGAATGGTGTAATACAATGCCCACAGGGTCTAAATTTAAAGGTTAATTTCAGTATATTAAAGGTGGTGCTACAGCATTTGAGAGTTGATGAGTGATAATGACATGTCACAGTAACAAATCTTAACTTTGGTTTATCATTTGCAAACATTTTAGTCTTGCCATTGCTACAGCTTTTTATCCAAATTAAAAGCATTGCTCAGAAGATGGCACTGCGTGTTGGCCAGCCAATCAAAGTTTTGTCCAGACATTCATAGTTCTCCATCTCCTGCAGCTTTAAGTAGAGCTCTTCATTTTAAGTAGTAGAGTATTCCTACCAGACAAATTACCTTTTTACATGTATTCAACCCTGAAGAAATATGTCAAAAACTCTCAAATTGACCAATTTCAATTTAACGTCCCTGTGAATGAGGTCAGCATGTACAGTATGACAGTTTAAACATATTTTCAAACGACCTAAGTTCATCACTAGCACTGCTCAATTCTGTCTGTTCAGAATTACACAAATACAGCAAAGTCATTAGATTTCAAGTAGAGCACATTATGCTTTGATATTTAAAATTACCCAGTGCATGAAGGGGCCTATTTAAATAAATAATTGTATACTTAAGAAGAAAAAGTCAGCAGAAAATCATTAAAACTACTTCTAAAGTATTTTTGGTACCAAGCAAAAAAGAAATACCACATTACCTCAAGAGAGAGACCAGCATCATGTAAAAACAAGAGTCTATGAATAAATAATGAAAATTGATTAGCATGCTGTGAATGGAAACACTATATTGCGGATGTGATTTTCAGACAGTTTTTAATGGATCTGCCTTTACTTTGCACATCCAGTGTATGCCCTTTAACAAGGTTACTTTCATGATAGGATAACACTTCTATTACACTGTACTTGTTTGCTCGTGAGCTTTCCACTATATTTCTTTGTACTGACTGTGCTGAGCATTTTATAAAATGATTACCTTATCAAATAAGTCACATATTTTAGTGTGTCTGATATCATCAGAAAGTGAAATTTTTTTTTTAAATATTAAGGCTTACCTACACTAATGAAGAATTTAATTTACGTGTATCAACATCCAGATTACAGACAGTAAATCAGGGGCATTAATGCATGCAATAACAAAGCAAAAGATTCTCTCTGGTAAATTTATACTGTGAAAATCTTTTCAACTTGTGCAATTAAAATAAAATGATTCCTCCTAACTACCTTAAATCACATGACTAGTGATTCGGTGAAATCTAAAATATTACTCTATGACTCACAGTGGTACGTGCTGAGAAAGTACCTGACAGACAGGAGAAACTAACAAACCAAACATCTGGGTTTAAACTGCACTAGAAGACAATTAAATGGAAAATGACATAAAAATTTAAATTCCCACAAATACACATCCTTCTGAGATACAATAGCTTCTGTGTCACTTCACATTCACTATTAAATTCACACACACACACACACTTGCTAGACTGAAACCATTTCTCGTCTGGTGACAGCCCAGTACAAGCCTTTTGGTCCTTGTGGCATCTTCCTCTGATTGGTTGGCCATGCACCGGCCTCTGGGGACCCGTAGGGCTGTGAAGATGAAGAGGCTGCTAAGAGACTGAGTCACAACATGTACTGCTCTGTGCTCACAACATCTCCCAAGCACACCTGTGACAGTTACATAAAGACAAGCAGACAGACTCCAGACTTACCCATTACTCTTATCTCCACCCTAGGTTTAAACTTTAAAACTTGTCACTTGTTAATTAAATACTGTATTAGACAGAGTGCTGTTAGAGCGGATTTCTAACAGCACTTTGCCTAATACAGTAATTCATTGCCTATAATGTAATTAAGTGCTTTCACCAAAATATAGCTGGTTTGCCTAAAGTATACTGTAACTGAGGCCTGAAATGACACACAGCTAATAATTAATCCATATCAAGAAATCAATTATCTCACACATAAACATAGGCAAAAACGCAAATGTGGGTTAATGCAGCTGGTCGTATTTAAAGTTCAGTATTGACCTTGTAAATAGTCATTAGAAAAACGTTCTCACTACAAGACAACTTTGATTGCATCACATCTTTCCTCAGAAGGTAGAGTTAGCACAGTTGTCATGGAAATATAAATGTTCACATTTTCTCTGACCACTTTAAGGTCTTATTGTCCATGTTGAATCGAAAGTAAATCCACATTTAACAGGCATATAATCACTGTAATTTCCAGACTGAATCATATGGTTGAGCTCAAACAAACTGCACAGGTTATAGAAGAAGGAACTGGCAGCAATGCTTTTTTCATATTCTTTTGGATAAGTGTATGACAAAATTAAGCTCACATAAAGATTGCCAACTTCAGTTAGAAGTTCTGTTCAACCAATTTGACAGAGTAGGTACAGGGAGACAATTTATATTTGGGCATCTGGTTTGACAAAATCCAGGCACATAATTGCTGTTATACACTTTATTTCTCTTTTCCTGTGTTAATTTTTTAAGTTCAGAAAAAAACTGTAGTTTTTTATGTGTTTAGCAAACATTTTACTACCACCATTTGCTTCGATTAGCATAAAGTCTTGAAACATGTCAACCCGGCTCCGGTAAAAAGTAACACTAATCTGCCTATCAAGGTCACTACTCTTTTCTTTCTCAGATTACAATTGCTCTAATTTTCTTAACTCCTAAAATGAAATCACGATCAAAAAATCACAGCTGATCTCCTGAATTGGGCAGGTATGAGAACGAGTCCAATAAAGGCATTAAAATGCACATACATGTGCACACACACAGTCACATATTGTAGACACAGCAGTAAGGCGCAGATAAAGACAAGAAGTCATAATTCTTCTTTCTCTCTGGCATTTCCTATTCCACCCTTCATCCAAACAAGGCTGACAGAGCTGCAATTATGGGAAGGAAACCATGTATTTATAGCCAGGCGAGGATCAACGACAGAACAACTAGTTGTGTGGCACGGGAGTTGGTTATATTTAACATGCTGTGATGTCAACACGTGGCTGGTATGTTTCCATGGTTTCTCCTCCGAGACAGGGCGGGCACTTTCTTATCAGTTCAGCACAGATGCAGATGAGGCAGGAAAAGAGAGACAGACAAACAGGTAGACAAGCGAACTGACGGCCACACTGAAGAGAAAATAAAGATAGTGGTTTGAGGCTTTAAAAAAGGAAATAGTTGAAGATAATAAACAGGCTGTGAGGATATTGTTTGGCTCTTACTATACACCATTCATTGACTAATAACTGACCTGTAGAGGCTTACCTTAGAAAGATCCTTTTTATATCTTTAGGTGTCCTTTTAGCCTTCCCACTTAAGTCTTACTCTGTCCCTCCCTCTGTCTGTTACGTGCAGCCCGATAAAGGTTAAAGAACGTTCTAGCTGGCAGTGCCTTCAGTCTCCAGCTTCTCTTGCATTTTCCGGAATCAATAGCGATAATGACTTGTCTCATTAATAGAATTTGAAAAATGTAAAGAAAACAAAGATCTATTCTCAACGTGCTAGTTTTTAGAACACATTTTCATTCACGGAGATTGATTTATCATTATGATGTATAATTCGAGAATGCTAAAACAATGTGCCAACAGCTCATTATTAATATAAAACAACAAAAAAATTCCCATGGTTGATAACTCTTTCTTAATGTTTGCTGCATGTAATACCTACATCACTGAATAGGTTGAAAATGATTATTGTAGCTGTTAGTGTAGATATACACTAGTCCACATGGGCCTCAAACACGACAAAGATGACTGCAGTAATGAACCCAAGACACTAGCTACCCGCAGCTAGAAAAACCGTTTAATATTTGCCCTGCGTGAAATGACTGTGTATAACTCACACTCAACGATTAAAAGGCCTACAGTAGGTGTCAAGGCATATGTCATGCATGCACATTTTGTATTCTATAATACCACAGTGACAGATCCCTGAGACGCGGAGCCAAGGCTGTGCTATCTACAAAAGCACACTGGTTGTGTGGATTTAGCTCGGGTGGGCAAAAAAATGAGCAAGGAAATTAGAGAGAGCATTAGGGAGAGGCGACCTCAGAAAGCAGGAGAAAGCAACATAACCTAAAAATGCAGCGATTAGCTAAAGCTCCTTAACCTAACTGGTTTCATTAGTGAGACACTGCAGAAGATGAGAGGTGTCACACTGTAGCGGTAGATTCTCAGGCTAAAGGAGGCACAGCAGCTAGCAGACAGGAGGTAGACATATATGGAACAAGACGATATCCATTTATATTTTCTGCTTTTTCAAAGGGAGCTACGATGCAGTTTCCTGTAATAGAAGATACCTACGCACTGGGACAACCCTCTCTCCCAGTGTGTGTAAAAGTGCTGGAGATTAATTTAATTTAATTAATTTAACCTACAAATCTGAGCTGACAGAAACAAGCTGAAATAGCAGATTTCGCATACAATATGAAATTTGTTGGAAATGTCTGTGTTGATAATTTGTGCATTGGTTTTTACACATGTAAAATGTCCTGCTCAGTATAATCTTTATCATAATTCTTTCTTAATCACATTCTTAATGTGATTAAGAAAGAGATTCTTAATGAAGGTTATGTTAAATACTAAAACAAATTATACAAAAACATATTCAGTTTGCAATTATTAGATGTTTAATCAAATATTAATGTCAAAAAACATAAATAGTATAAAGTATGGATAATATTAGTAATAATACATTATATTTAAAGGGTCCTTTCTTGACAGTCAAGGACACCATACAATAAACAACAGAGATAGAGAGAAAAACAAACAACAAAAAGAAGAAAAAGAGAGAAATGGATAACTAAATGAAATAAAAGTTGTTAGGTAGGTGTCTATGCTGAGTTTTGGGGGGCAATATTTCTTATGTCAGATCAAAGGTTGCTTGCAACGTTTGATGACACAAACTTCACAGGACTGATACTGACAGCCTATTTCGAAAGACAACGGCAAGAAAATATAAGAACATTACAGGCTCTGATGAGAACTTTTTCGCGTCTATCACTTTCCGGTCAGCACTGTGCTCAATGTCTGTCTATAATATCCTGCTCTGCCCCCAGGACATGACTCTTATACACAATTACATCACACAAACTACTCAGGATGCCCTCAAAGAGAAGACAATGTTGAAGACGACGGTGAGTAAGGTCTAAAATATAGGCGGAATTGAATAAACCCCAGAACTAAAACATGTAGGCAATGCGATGGAATAGACACATTTGTGCTTGTGTTGATAGAATAGAACATAGAGAGCATAGTATTAAAAAAAAGACAAATACTGGGGGTAAAGGATGAGAGTCACAATAACTTGACAACAGAGTGAATGTTTGAGAGCAGACATGGTGAGTGATTCACATCTATTTTCCACCAGCAGGCAAATGAATCGCACACTAGAAAAAAAAAAGTCATCTTAAAATAGTTTTCACCCCTATTATGTATGCATGTGTGCCTTTTTCTCCCTCTGCAAGACAAAGGGCACATATCAAGGGCGTTTTATTGCGAGCCACGTGAGTCCCATGTGCTGTTGATATAAAAATAGATCATAAGTCTTGAATCCATTCGCTGTAAATGCTGAACCATAAAAAAAAGGCTATGTTTGGTGGAGAACTGAAAATAAAAGTGGAGGAAATATGAATGAAAACATTTGAGTGGCAGGACCCTGGAGCATTTATTTGAGTGTAGCGTGAGTGGAAGAAAATTACAACATGGCTAAAATACAAAACAATATAGACTTAAATCACACAATAAATCCTGATGCAGTAATTGCTTAAGTTGAAAGTCTCTACTAATGCACATTGTGTAATTTGTTCAGAACAAAAAGAACAAAAGGGAAACAAAAATCCGAAAATAAATATACTGCAAATCAAAATGAAAAACTGAAATCCCAAACTGGTACTGCGATATCTTCCTAGCTCAGAATCAGGGAATCAATAAGATTCTGGACAGTCTGTGGCGGCAGATGCTCCCATACATGTCCCATAGGTTCTGAGGTGGGTTTAGGTCAGGAGGAGAATGTTTCTCACCTTGTGACATCAATATTTCTGGGAACTGCCTACATACACTCAAGCCACACTGCACCAGCACAGTCACCTCACAGCAGTCAGTATACCTACAACCTGAGCAACTCTCTAAGAATATGCCTTCCCAGGCTATCACTGACCCACCAATAAACTGGTCATGCTCAATGATGTTCTGGACAGCCCATTGATATTGGGCTGTGAACATGGGTCAAGGGCCACGGGTCACATACAGGATATTAGGCCTGTATGCCACCCTGGTATTTGATAGTTAAATCTGAAACATGCACAGCAGTATCCTGACAGAGGTCATTATATAGAGCTCTCACAGTGCTCCTCCTATTTCTCCTAACACAAAGGAGCAGATACTGCCCTTGGGTTGTTGCCCTTCTATGCCCAGCTCTCCTGGTACAATGCCCCATTTAACTAATAAGGAACACTAACATGCTTGCTTGTTCCTTCATGTCACTTGGTATCTTTTATTTGCACCAAAGCAGATGAAACTGACTCAAAATTACTTGTGTTACCTGAATGAACAATTTGCTATCCCTGTATTCTAGTGGACTTATAGTTAAGTATAAATTTATTAAGTCCACTAGTGGTGTAATAGTGTGATGATCGTGTTGCCTTTTTTAGCAGCATATACATATCTGTATATATACATATAATTTGAATGAGAGGGTGACACTATTCATCTCCTGTCTGCTGTCAGACAGCAGAGAGCTAAATGTGTTAACTAAAGATGTTGTTAAAGTCAGGGGATAATTGAGCTGATGAGGCTGACATTCGGAGCCTAAAGATGAGGGTGTGGTGTGTGTGGGATGGGTGTGTAGTGGAAAAAAATTGAATTACTTTGTATGTTAGAGAGGACGAGGATGAGTTATATCTTTGGGTTAGCACTGGTGTCATCTGACACCAACTGGCACTGGAGTATGAATAGAAAACAGACAGACAAAAACAGACACAATTTTACAGTAGCTTGAAATACACTGTACACCTCTTCAACATTATGGAACATCTGAACTTTCTGTGCCAACTTAGCACATTTAATTAGATACATCATCCAACCCTCCAAAATATACTTAGCATGCATTGTGAAGCTGGAGGCAACATATTTCAAGCACTTTTAGTTATATCAATCTGTAATATATAGGTAATCAATTATGAATCTGAGAAAATTATAAATGTGACCTCATCAAAGACTAATTCTAAAAATACTAAAAATCACTAATATGCAATCTGTGGTGGTGTAATATTTATGTAGGCTTTAGAAGACAAGACTTTATTATCTCCTGTAGGTAAAATGTTAATGTGTGAAATAAGCACTCATAAACTGTACAAAGTCAGAAGCAATAAAAACATTCCCCATAAGAACTTTAGTAATGAGCTGTAGTTGACTGTACAGTGGTAGATCATTTACTGACACTTACACAATGGCAAAAGTTGATTCAGCAGCAGGGTATTGCTATTATAGTCTGAAAAACACACTAAAGTCTGCAGGCACAACTGCCTGAACAGATTTACCGTTGTGGAAAATGTGTCACTATCCACAGGGTGATAATAAAAATTACAAAAATTGAGGAGACTTTCAATTTGTGCAGTGAGGGACACACACGCATGCACAAATTCAACGTAGTTAAAGTTCTGCAGAGGAGACTCTCAGACGGGTGTACTGATCTCAGCCAGGAATGACCCATTATGAGTTTCTTCTTGCTCAGTCAATCCTGCATACAAGATGGGGAAAGCTGCACCTCCAATATGAATGCAGCTACAAAATTATGCAACATGCAAATTAGTCTACATGTGCAAACACAATTCACGCTTTCACATGTTAAGAATGTGTATGGTATGTGTGTACAGCAACATGCACAGTATTTTACATCACACAGTAACTGGGGCATGTGAATATGCTTGTGTAGCTTTGTTTGCATAACCCTCACAGATACAAGCACGCACATTAAACAATACATTTATTTTTCTTTTAAGGTTTAAATTGATTTATCCATTTGATGCTCTAGGAAGTGTGAAATAATAGCAGTCCACAGCCAAATATACACACACTCATGCTGAGAGACAAACAAGTATGAATTAAATCATTATTACTGAAATTTCAGGCAGAGATATTGCATGCCTTTTACTCAAACTGGCCTCATTAGTGAACATAATATGAAAATCCCAAATAAGGCCTAAATATAGGTTACTGTAGCAACACAGATAGAGACTGACAAATTCACACAATACACACCAAATTATGGAGGCTGCAGCAGCCAGAACATAACATTAAAATAACCAATGGCTTAGAGTTATCCTTCCATTGGTGATAATTCAATATCAGAAATTCTAATATATATGCTGTTGCAGATCCTTTGAATCAGCAAAGATAAAAAGCTTAAACATATATTCTGATATATGAGCTGAATCACTGTATTGATGGTGGTTTGGCATCACAATAAAAAGGATCTCTTTGTTAAACATTTTTAAGATTGCAAATATAAATAGGGCGGCATGATAGCTCAGTGGGGTAAAGCAGTCGTTTTCCAACTTAAGGGTCAGCGGTTTGATTCTCCATCTCCACAAAAGCTACATGTGTCGGTGTCCTTGGACAAGGCGGCGATACCCTGTAGTAGTGCAGACACAGGTCTGGCAGCTGTATAAACAACAATTTCCCCAAGGGGCTCAATAAAGTATCATTTTTATTATAAATACTGAATTGTCACAAAAATATAGGACACTTAGAAAAAGTGTGATAGTATTGTTCAGTACTCCTGAGATTTGTTTTTCTCAAAAGCCCTATTCCTCTCCATTTCTTAATCAGTTCCTCTCTATTTCAGTTCTGCTCCTGCTGTGTCCTACCTGCACTCTAATAATGGTCAACTACATGCAGACGCTGGGTAGGAGGTGGACGTAATAAATGAACACAGCCAAAATTAATTTTTATCATCTTTTCCTGCAGTCCCACTGACATGACTCTTATTTCCGAAATGTTTCCAATCTCCACCACACAGCCACACACTCATGGTACAGACTCCTTTTAAAATGTAATCTGCTATGGATTACTGAGCACCCGCTCGAGATTTGACCCAGCAATATAATCCTTTGTGTTGATCTAACATAATCTGATTTCTCTCAATTATTTTGTCTGCAAAATACATGGAATATGACACTAACTGAACAATATACTCTGGTTATAGACTCGCTGGAATAGCCAATCTCATCCAAAATTATTGCAAACAGTGTTTACTAATGTACACTCACGAGATAAAAGAAAATTCTCCCAGGTTAATGTCTTTCAACCAATATATACCAATATATATATATATATATATATATATATATATATATATATAGAGAGAGAGAGAGAGAGAGAGA
>JAUMTR010000015.1:8056459-8090526 GCA_032270685.1 Microctenopoma stevenorrisi
AAAGCCCTCTGGATAGAAGGGCGAAACGTCGTCAAGAAACCTACTAAGTCCAGTTGCTATTGGATAAACCTTTTTTTTGAGATAACCATGACCTGGATGACTGAGAACCTTCACAGATATGTGAATTTAATAATGCGAATTATACTTATTTAACAAAACAAAGGTCTGTCCTGTCCCTCTCTGTCTGTGATTGGCTAAATGTTCTTGCCACAATCATTTCTCTCATGGTCAAACTACAGGTGAGCTGGTTTACATTTCTGTATCTTCATTATCCATCCATCAATTACCAACTGCCTATCTGAGGTCAGGTCGCTGAGGGTGCTGGAGCCTATCCAAGCTTTTTGGACAGTGGGAGGAAACCGCTTACCCGGAGGAAAACCACACAGACACAGGGAGAACATGCAAACTCCACACAGAGGCACCCGGCCGACCTCACGAATCCAAACCGGGTCTTTCTAGGTGTAAGCACAGTGCTAACCACAGTGTGTTACTGTGTCCTGTTGTTATATAACTGTGAAGTTCGGTTTTGGAGGCACGTTAGTAAAAGTAAGCTCAACTTTTTAAGGTTTCGCTGCTGCTGCACAAACACAGCATCGATCACTTCTCACATGTTTTCTTGTTCATTTTTAATAAATACACATAGTGATAAATACATTATGGTTTCTACGTGTGATGTTATAGTCACACCGATCAACAAAGGCAGATGAAACTGTCATGCATTTAACCACAACAGTGGATCGGGTGGATGGAGAAGTGACAATGAGCTGTTCCGACAACACTTCCGTGTATGCCATGGATTACACCACTGAGCGTGGTGTGTTTTTTCTACCAGTTCACCGCCCTCAACTTGACATCCATGCCCACCATGTGATCACCTGGGCCGCTTTTATTGCGTTTGTGCTGCTGTGATCAAACAGGACGACTGGACCATACATTCGTTTAACTGAGAACTATGTTGATGAGGAGTATAAACTGAAAAGTCGCTTCTTGAAACGTCATATCAGATCGAAGAGCAAACATATGCTCGGGAGAGAGAGAGGCTGGGGGCATCAGATCTGACAGGTCTGAAAATTGTTATTAGCTAAAATTATCTTTATCTGGATTTTTGACCGATATTAATAAACCTGGATATATTTAAATTGTGTGTGAACGGCAATAGCCTTTGCAGTGGATTAAATAATTTAGTAAATCAAAACAGCATTTGTATTTGATTAAACTGCCTTTCATAATCATGGACGGTAAGATAGTAGATTTATGCTCAAAGCAGCAATGTGAGTCGCTGACCCCTTTTACTTTGGCATTTCATCTTGCAGAGAAAGCAAGTGTCATTTCTCATAGTTCGCACATATCCACTTCACTATTACATAAGACAATCCCTTTACTCTATATTCAGGTCAAGAATTGTGATGAACAAAACCATGAGACTGAATGTTTTGACTCAGTTAAATGTCTCACTATAAAACTGAATTCTTGTCCAAGCACTGTCTGAATGAGCATGATGGGAAATGCTTTACTTTTCCAGTGTTCTGCCAGGACTGGTAATGTCTTTTGCATTGTTCTGCAACAAAGACAGGGTGTCACATTAGCTAAGGCAATAGCTGCTGCTAGCTAGAGACCTGATGTGCTGGTAATTAGTTTTCCTTGACATAGTGCAAGCAGGTGGGGAGGGGTGTTTGCAAGTTGACAATACCAGCTGTCTGAGTGCCAAGCACTTCAGCTCCGACTTTGTGCCTATCCTCTCTGTTTTTATGCTTCTCCATTGAGACACTTCGCCCCTTTGATTCTCCTTTCCATTCTCCTGTCTCTCTCCAGCTTGAGACAGATGATAAGGTGATAGACATACCCAGGACAATTTTAGACAAGCCACAGTCTTTTAGTGCAAAAATGATATACAAATAAACATTATTAAAACTTGTAACTTATACGCAGAAACATTTTTTGCAATTTCTGTTAAATAACAACTTAGGTCATTATTTTCCAACAATTATAGAGACTCTAAAACCAACCAGTTTGCAACCATTATTGTGAACTGAAAAAACAAATTATTACAGTATGATTGCTATCTCTATGAATCTATGTCAATTAATCTGTATCAACACATTCAATAAAAGCTCAAACCTAACTATTACCATATCTGTAGATGAGATTTTATGTGCCAGTCTGGACTAAATTTATAGTGATGTTCCTTTACTCTCTCTCAGTGTTTTCCCAATAGACTTGCAATGCAGCATTTAATCCTTAGAAGACATAAGACCGTTGTGACCTTTGATACAAATCCACTGTTCCGCACAATCTCACTCTGCCTTGCTGTAACCCATCCTATCTGATAGCAAAAACACTAAGACAGTGCGATAAATAGAGTACATAAATGGGCATGAAGTGGTGCTGGGGGAGAGAAAGAAAAAAAGGTTGATCTATTTCAGGACTGGTAATCTGTCTAGAACACACGACGTCAGTGACGCCACATGTGTCTTTACATGTCACCATGGCGCTTTAAAGGAAATAGCGGTGCTCAGTGGTGGGGATGAGCTAGAAAGGGAAACAGATCGAAGAAATCAATGGATGCAGCCGCTTTTCTTTGCATGGACTCACTTCATAGACCTGCAGCACACAAGAGGGGATGGCTCAACAGTGTGTGTCTACTGGAAGCACAGAGCATGGTCCAGTCTACTGTAGCTGTATATTTCTGCCACACACAGATACTGTCTGTTTGTGCGTTTAGAAAAACTTCCATGCATTTCTGAGCAATTTGAGGAATTTATCCACTAACATTAAAGTAAAGTTAGGAGACAAACGCTGGGTGGTCTGAGGTCAATGGTTGGGACAGGCGAACTGTGAACTTCTCACATCAAGAACATCATTGGTGAGGCTGTTAGCGAATAAATGCTAAGAATAAAATGTGGAGCAACTCCCCTGGTGGACAGTCTGTGTAGAAAATAGAGCAAACGAACACAGAAAGTGACATTCAACAGAGTGCGACTTGGGTATGATTGTCATTTGCTAATTAGCACTAAACACAGCTGAACATTGTACTTGTACAGCTGCAGTTGATAAAAATGTCACTATTTTTGCAGACATTTAGTAATTAAAATGAAGTACTCAACTAATTTCAACATAATCATTGGACTAGAGAAAAAGTTAACAACTCATCCCAAAGAAAGCATCCAACTAATCCAGTAGAATGAATCTTCTTAGGATCATGAATGTCTATCATGGCAATCTAGTAATTGTTCAAATATTTAAGTCATATCAACACTGTTAGCATAACCCTCTTACGAACTTCTAGACAACACAGTGGCCTCATGGCTCAATTGGATGAGCACCAGACTGGGATGCAGGTTGGCAGGATCGGATTCCTAGCCCTTGCCCAGTACCAGGTGTGTCCTTGAGACATTAAAGCGGAAAAAACTGTCTACCAAATAAAGTAACACAGGGAGCAAACAATGACATATGTATAATTATAATTATATAACTATAATTATACATATTATATAATTATATTAAATATATCATTATAATAAAGTGAATGTTTTACTGGATAACAAATCTCTACTGTAAGGCAGAATAATACCTAGAGCAGAGTTTTCCTCTATTTGTCAGATTTCAATCATCTTTCACAATCCAGGACTGATTCTGATCCAACCCAGTACATTTCACTGCTAGGTCTCTCAAAGTAGTATGACAAAATTATCCAATTACTCATTCAACACATAATCCATCTTTTCTGACTATGCTCCCTCCTGGACTTGACTGAATGTGTCCCAGAAAAGCACAAGCAAATTAAACACAGGGCACTCAATCCAAACCAATCTTCCCAAACAGCCTAGTTAGCCACCCCAGATGTTTTTACATGGTGCTAATTTGCATATGGTAATTAAGTAGATGATTAAAAAGTGAAATACCGGGTAAGTGCTTCTTGCTGTTAAGACTATAGTGCTATAAAAAAGTATATATATATATATATTTTTTTTTTTCCTTTCTTTTTTTTTTGCAAATGTGTATATATATATATATATAGAGGGTAGGGGGCAAATAGAGTACTGTATACTTTCTTGTGTTCTTTAATAAGTGTGGATGTCCCTTGGGAGGTGATCCTCTAGACTACACATGCAATCTCAAAAGGTTAATGCAGTCGCGTAAGTGTGTGCATTTCTAGTATACATGCTTTATTTATATCTACACATGAGATAATGCCTTTGGAGACAAAGTGGGCTGTTTCCTCAGGGACAGTGTTCCTTGGAGCATATGTTCTGTCAAGCAGACATTGAATCACATGGTAGACAGCATTTAATTGATTTGGGACATGTCTAATGAACTGGTTTTGTTTTAGCCACACTGGGTTTTATACCATATATATATATATATATATATATATGGTATGCCATATATATGGTATATACCATTGATTTTGGCCTTCTATGTCACAGTTAGGCCATATAAGCACAGCACTGTGGAAGGAAATCAAAAGTTCAATAGTCATAATTTTGTGAAAGCCCTTAAGCAGGGTTGAACAAGTTCAAAATTACATTCCTAAAAAAGGGCCAAAAATTTCCTGCAGAAAAAATGAGGCCAAAATGGGCCAATGAGCACAAGGCATGTTGTGCTTTTTAGAAGAACCATATGCCTCAGTATGGGAGAGTAAATCAAGCTTGTTGCACTTATTCAAACTGCGCTTTATCATGACCCTGGCATTCAGAAAGTGAATGAAAGCCATCTTTCTAATAAAGACAGAGCAGCACATTATTCCCAACTCTCCGGAGGGCCTGCTTCTTCTTTGCCTTGATTAAAAGATGCTACCTTGGCAAATACAAAGTAAGCTTCTTTTTTAAACTCTGCTGCCGTCACTCACTTATGCATTGCCTTTTCAATAGTGATCTTTTGTGAAGCTTCAGCCCAAATGGAACACATTCATTCTCCCTTGCTTTAAAGGCAAAGTAGTAATTTTTTTGTGTACTTACTGTTTTTTATTTAATAATCTGCCAGGGTGTAACCAGGCGACTATTGCTTATGTGAAGCTGTGGCGATGTCTTTCTTTTTCAAGAGCATTTAATCAGCTATCATTTCTGGGTTTCAGCAAAAATCTCCAGTTTTTTAAAGTGCTGTCTTCAACATTCAAAATTCATAAGGGAATTTTCTGAAGGACATGTTAAACAAACATGACAGTTTAGAAAGAAAGCCCATAGCTCTGAGTCAACATTTATTAAAAGATTCAGTGGTTGGTGGCGTGATCCATTTAAATTGACACTTTAAATTTATAATGTGATGTGTTTCCTTGCAAATAAAGACAAAATAAGCTGCCCTTACTGACAATCACTGGTTAATGTGTCTATCTAGATAATTTTTGATTTAACTACTAAAGTCCTGTTTTTTGAACTTTGTTTTGGAAAATTTGTATAATATAAGATTTATAATACACTTCAGTACATGCAAGTTAAATGCTTGCTTGTAAAAATTAAATGATATCGTCATAATTATTTACACTTTTGATAATAATGGCTGGTTTGAGAGCTATAGAGAAAAAGCCAAAAACCACAGCTGTGATGTCACTACAACTTCCACAAAGCAGGACAGAAGGTTTAACAAGGCACACAGCAAAGCCAGGAAACATGCTCTGATATGCTTGTAAAAGGTTAAAAGGGACAAATCTCTGCACCCAAATGTGCGACAAGCTAGGTGACTTAGACAAAGTACTTATTTTTAAAATAGTGTATTTCCTGCGTATTTAATTCAAAATTAGGTGAAACATTTGCTTGTTGAATTGTCTTTGATTATGAAAAATGGCCCAATTTAGTGGCATCAAATTTCTGAAGTCACAAAAAACTAATACCAGGCAACAAAATAAAAATAGAAATACTGCATTACAATAAAGTGCTAGAACAGGCCATTCAAATAAGTGTACAGTTTCCATGGTAACAGCACCACTCTGAGCTGCATAGTATTGACAGCTGCACACGCCTGGGATGTGACGAGGTATCATTTAAGAAGCCATATTTCCAGCATCCATCTTACTTTCGACTAAACACAAATTGATCAGTGATTATATGCTGGTATTGTTTTCTGTCATCACGTCAACAACGAATCAGACAGGCACATGGATTTAGAGTGCAATACACCAGTTTGTTGTGCTCATTGTGCACTTTGGTGTATTGGTGGGTTTATCAATAGAGAACAAGACCATGCTTCTACCTCTAAATACTCATTTAGGAACTCAGTCATCAGCTACGGGAGACCGTGCTTCACATAGAGCACTCAGATGCACCATTAGCCCCCTACTGATGACAACATAGTGACTCTGTCTCTGAGGAAGTCTTACAACCAAAACATCAGCCTGTCTGTTGTCCCAATACTTGCTTTAAGTACAGACTGAAACAAAGAGGACACCCCTAAAGATATGTAAAGACGATTTGTCATATTAATTTGTGTTCCCAGCAAAACAAGCTTTGATGAGAATAATTTACTGTTTACGGTTACTGAACTGAAGTTACTGTAACCTATTTTCAAGCGGTCCCTTGCCATTCACCTTTCGCAGACTGAGAGAGAAAAGGGTTTGACGAATTCCTTTGCCCTGACACTGCTATATGTACCTATCAGCCACAACATTAATACCACTGAGCTGCTTACGAGTCCTACATCATTAGTGTTAGATAAGTTCTTTTTAAGTGTTTTTTATTCCCTGAATATTTAAAAAAAATCAATTTGTCTGATCATTGGCAATAATCAAACATTAGGAACTAAGACAATACTGAGCCAAATGAGGATAATAGTGTTTATCTCAATGCTAACATAAGGGAGAAGCATTTCTGTGGAAAATGTAAGAATTCAAACACAGGCAGCCATGGGAATAAGTCATGGCTGAAATAACACTAGTAGGAAACGTTTAGCTGGCTTTACTGAGCACAGACAGAAAGCTGCTCCAATGTCTTACAGCAACCCTTTGTTGTAACAGAGTTCTTATGTTTATTCATTTTGGCATCATGACCAAGAGGTCAATGGTGGTGTGTTTACAGAAATTTCCCAATTCCCATAATGGTATGCAGCAAAAGATACTATCATAATATAATGAGGCAGCCAAGTGCAAGCCCTCTGAGGTCTGTTAATCTAGTTAATTTGCTAGAATTAGCATAAAGTTATATCATGTACATTTTTGTGATGCCTTTGAAGCACTTTGTTTGCATAGCTAAAATGCTTTGGTGAAATTTATTATTTTAACACCTGCACAACGTTTTGCTGACCCCAAACATTCAGGTTTTAACAACTGTGGATATGACCTCTGAGCTTTTAAGTTGAAGGGCAGATCTAAAGCGGCGTCACCTGGCTACATCGCGATAGAACAATAGTCATTGGTTATTTTGAACAAATGTCACCCTCCCTGCACCCTACTGTGTCAAAGACCCCCCCAGATCAGGAAGTGTGAGTTCACTGTGAGGTACTCGCCTCAGCTATCATTCTCTTCCTAAAACCTTGCAGTGCCAAACATGTCACACCTTGCTGTGTGTTTTCACAAAGTAAATACATTACATTTTAAATTACTATATATGCAGAAAAGTCAGTCCTTTATGCTTTTATGTATACACATAGTACTTGTAGTACAATAGTACATACACTACTCACCCACCCTCTTGTAGCACCATCTTTCTTCAAATGTCATAGGTGAAGTGCTTGCGTCCCAGGGACAATGAGGGGTATAGGGTTTCTTGGCAAGTCTTAGCAGCACCCAAACTTAGAACTGACTCTCTAAGGATGTTGGCATGTGTGTGTTCATCTGTTGATAGGAGGGAGATGTATACCAAATAGTAAAATTAGCTTCTTGCCAAAAGCCTTGACAGGATGTTCTAGTAATATCCTTCATGTGTCATGGAGGTTATATACCACACTACCGTGGTAGTAGTCTACTTCATTTTGAAGTCAGAGAAGAATCTATGTTCCACATTACACCAGCTTTTGGGCTTAAAGGGGACATGGGGTTGCTGCAGGCCCCCTTCTTTTCATTTATTTTACCTTTAAATCACATAGATTTATCAGTGTCACTCGCAAACTGGTTAAGCAGAGTGAGCAAGAAATAACAATGTGAACCCACTGAAAAAAACACAAGATAACAAGATAATTGTCATGCTTTTTATCTAATACGTCACACGCAATATATAATATTTCACTTTGTCAGCCAAACTTAAGTAATAGCACAGCTGTTAAATTAACCGTTTTGTAACTGTCAGCATCATTTTTCACTTCTGCACACACAAAACATTTCCCAAATCCATTCTATTTCAATGAAAATATAAAATATAATATACTGTACATTTATCTGATATCAAAACAAGCCTCATGTAGACCAATAAAGCTGTTCACTTTAATTTCTTGTCTCTTTTGAACAAAATTATCTTTCCCTGGGCAGTTTTTCTGTGCTGCAAAGGACGGGTGGTAGAAGTGGAAGAAAAACAATTACTCAATAATACAGAACATGTTTAGGTTTTCATATAGACAAGTGACTGATTCATATTTATAAATAAAACTTACTTTTTCAAAATATTTACTTTGCGTTTTGATTCTTTGACACATATAACAGAGCAATTCTTGTTCATACTCTATGTAATAGACAATGTTTTATTTACAGATTTGAATGAATAAATAATCATGACCTTAGTACTGACGGGAAAAAAATCATTATTATTTTAACCATAATCGTAGTCAGACAGCACATTTTCTTGTATACAATGATGTTCTCTTCAAGATGACTGACATGTACCTCAGAAGTGGTAGTTATTGGTGAGTGTTTTAAACCATGATGGCCTACAACACACATTTTACAGCTTGTGGGTCTTCTGGCGTGTGATAGCACCGCATGACATTCCATAGGAACAAATATATCAGCTAAAATATATAAATATAGCAAATGTATAACTTGCTAACCTTTAATCTCACCTCTGTCCAGTCTTGCCTCTGTCTTCTAATATCTGCCCTGTTACTGCCACTTTGCTTTCTGCACCTGTTGTATCGAAAACCAAAAACTGTTCAAAAGATAGGAACATTTCATTTTCTTGGGCCCATTATTTTCTTTCCAGGGACTTTTACATGTCATATGATAATGACAGGCATTTTACAGTAACTACAGCCTACAGTTTTCTGGGTGGAGGCTTCTAAGAAAACGTGTTTTCCAAATCACTAGGCATTTGCTGTTAAACAGACACACATAATGGAAAATGATATTAATTTACTGAGAAAACCATCACTTTGAAGCCTCACCTGAGAACACCTGTCTCTTCAGCCGCTCCTGATGCTGGGGGGAAAAAAAGCTAACATTAACTTGTTGACATTGTCGAGTCCTCGAGCTAAATGCTTATTTCTTATTTTGCCCTTAACTTAAGTAAATGTAAATGAAGCTTAGAAGCCTGTTAACGTTGGTTGGAAAATGCAAACAAAAAAGCTAATAGCTAGCTAGTAAGCACCTAGCTGGATGTAAGCTAACAGAAATAAGAACAGTTTAAATTACAGGCAGATTTAATAAAGTTTCAATCTAACTGAGGTTAACTTAAGTTTACCTTGTGCTTGGTGGGGGAAAAATCGTTTTTAGATGTACCGCGATGCGGAAATGAAAGAATGTAAAAAACGTTAATTACCTATGAAATTCGGAGGAACGCAATAAAAACGGAACTCAAATGTACGGAGATGCAGCGCCCGGACAGTCTCTGGGGTGCACATCAGCATCTTCAACAATTAAAAGCAGTCATTTGAAGGTACTTTGCAGGGCTCTTAAGTGACAAACTTTGCCAACTGCTGTTAGAGATTGTTGTCCAGATAAATAGCATCAGTTTTCAATGCTGGTGGTAGCTGCCACCGCTAACCAGAAGACCATCGAGCAAGCGATTGAACTCGAAAAAAGCGAGCCGAATTCCAATGCAAGATACATCAATTATCGTTTTATAATCGCATCCAGCGCTCGGAATCGAATCGAATCGTAAAGTTCCTAAGATCCCCACCCCTAGATATAGCTAAACAAAGCCACTGGTGGAGGAGGTAGGCTTAAGTAGCTTGAAATTATAAAAACGAAATGAAGTGGAGTAGAATTATAAGTAGTACTGAATGAAAACATTTACGTAAGGTACCATAAAATCTTAACTGTGATTTATTTCTATGTTAAATAAAGAGAGAGTCTGTCAGAAGCAATAACTGTGCACTACGACATTTCTTATGCAATTGTTAAAAATAATGCTATTGTCAAAGGTATTGTAGTTAATGTGATGTATAGGTAATAATTTCAATCAAGGTGTCATTGATTCATTCATTGTGGTGGCTAATTCATTTTCTAAAATTGTAATCATGATTTTATTGCTCTCCCACTGTGCGTTTGTGCCCCAAATAGGTTCCTCTGAAATTTTTGAACCACATTATGTCACTATTTCATTTATTTTTTGTCTATCGTGATTCTGCATAATTAGCTACTGACATTTTTCTTACCATTCTCATCTATATGCATTGTACTGAAAAGTATATATTTTTTATTTATAACTCATTAGTCATCTGGAAAGACCATATTTTACAGGATGGATCCAGTGACACACCAGTGGTACCAGTGGATGAAATGTTTATTTGCATGTGTCTGAGCGTTCAGTAAAGCAGCTGTACCAGTTAAACCATACTGCCGCACAAATCAGCTGCAGCACAAAAATATTGATCAAAATCACATGTCTAGATACAGTTTCATATTCACAATCTACTTTGTGTAACACGAAGAAAGTAAGAGCATGACCAAAAAAGGAATTGCCTCATTTACTGTACAGCCGGGATCACTCTCCAGGGGATTTTCAACAGTTACAGGTTTGTTTTTCAGCTGATTAATGCAAGGTGAAAATATGTAGATCAGTGAATGAATAAACTGAAACCTGAGCAAAATATGCTAAACAGCAGAATCTTCCATAAATCGCATCTTGTGGCTGTGCTGTATGATCTGTCACAGGTCTGTGATTGATTATACTAGTACAGTAATGTCCATTGTTCAATAACCTTGCTCACAGCAAAGTGTGTGTGTGTGGGGGGGAGGTCGTGGAAAGAACACACATATCGATATCTTTATTTCCTTTATGTCAGTAAGAGAAGGAGCAAAATAGACCAAGACACGACCAGACAGATGTAAGACAGGGATGGGAAAGATTTATTTATTCATTATTTGTTCATCTCACTTTATATGCTAGTCTTTCTGAACTTGAAATTTTGTTCCCTGTAGGTGGATAAAGAAGCATGGGAAGAAGATATTTGTCCCCCAAAAAATCCTGAAATCACAAGAACAAACTGATGAATCGCTGTCCTTTTCCTTGGCTGTCAAGGGGAGTGTGGCGAAGGGGGATCTGTGTGAGAGAGACAGAGCACAGGGGTTGGGCGAGGAGTGCGACAGTGGCTAAAAATAAGTCTGTGTGTAGGCTATGCATGTGTGTATACTGTGTTTGTAATGTAGAGTCTAATCAGAGCCAATCTACACTCCTTTTCTAACTGCAAACACACACATCCAAATCATATACACAAACAAAACCAAACACATGTGAATACCCTTATTAAAATCCCCCACCCCTGCATGTGAGTACTGATCACACTGACTTTCCTTTGGTTGCTGCCCATGTGTCTCCTCCACAGGGCATTTCACAGTGCTCTCTGGAACCAGAAGAGACAAGCCCCCATGTTCTGACCAAGGGCTGAGGCTTCCAGCTCAGACAGAATTAAACAACTCTCACTTGCTTCTTTTTCTCTTTCCACCCCCATCCACTTCCCTCCATCGGTTTGTCTCAACCAAAATGCAATTATTTCTGCCCAGAGCTCAGATTAGAAAATTCACCTGCTATCAGTAGATCATAAATACATAGATCAGTGTATGTGTGTGTCTACTGACGGCCAGAGCAGCTAAGCCTGGCCAGGCCAAGAACAGCGCTGATAAAACATTTTCCAACATATCAACATGCCATGGCAGATAGTGTGACATTCAGCCTCTGTCAACAGAAGAGGGAAAACAGAGAGAAGCACAAGAGGACATGAGAGATAGTGATGGAGGAGAGAAGTGGAAGAGAGGAGGTAATCAGGTGAGAAGAGAAGCAAGTGTCAGGGATACTAGAGAGAATTCGATGTTGGGTCAGAGCACCACCATGTGGATCGTCTGTGGGCTCTGTAGAGACTAATCATAGATTTTCCACACACTCAACAATATGATTTTGCCATGCTAAACACACACACACAGTCTCCCATAGTCATTTCTCCAAAATACACACATACATGTATCCATAACCAAATCCCCACAGAGCACCACCTGGCAACAGCACACAAACTAGATTTTTTTTCCCCACACACAAAACAACATGCATGTCTGACTCAAATCCCTTAATGATTGTGTGTCTAATATTTCCTACACCATTAAAAAATAAGAAATAAGCCAGTGAGCACTAGGAGGAGTGTGTTTAGAAACTGTACAGATTAATCAGCATAAATTAAGACAGCCACCGAACCCAGTCATGTTTTACTACATTTTACTGTCCCCACATCATTTTTTTCTTTCAAAAAATAATCCCTGTGTGGGAGGTTGGGCTGGATAAAGGCTCCTGTCGTGTGGGTGTGACGTCCTGCTTTGATTCCAGACTAGGGCCTTTGTCACATGCGACTTATCTCTTACCTTATCACCCTCCTAAACAACTCCCAAAAATGAAATATTTAGATGCACGATTCACACCTTTAAATCTTGCCAACAGTATCTGCTCCACCTTTATAGTCTTAGATAGATATTGTTGATTCAAGCAACAAATTTGAGCTTTTCCCAAGGCTCACATCCTGATAAAGTGAGGAGCTGTTTAATTGAGAATCACTTCCTGTGTGTTTGTTTGGGATGAAGAGGCAGAAAGAGCTAAAGCCAGGCAAAGAAAGAGACTATTATTTTAACATTAAGATGATTTTGGTCTTTTTCAAGTCTCTATGAATAACCCTTTTTAAACTAGATGAAGTGATTTAATTTCACCCAAACATTAATAATATGGTCTTTCCTGATTATTTGTGGGAAAGATGATCTGTAATATATGTAGATGCTTGTAAAAAATGGTGTGCCAACCCATCAAGTAGGCGTTGAGACATCTCAGTCTGATCCAAAAAGGTGGAAAGTGGACAGCTGCTATCCAAAGAACAAATATTCTTTTCAGTTCTCAGCCGTTTTCTCTCTTTTCCTACATCTCCTTTCATTGTCCCTCTCGGACAGCTAAAGTAAATTCCCTTAATTAGGTTTTAATTGTCCTAATATAATGTCTCAGGTTAATCTTGTCGTTAGTAAAGTCTATTCATCTATTTTAGTCGGGCACAACATTGAGGTATTATGCCCCCTCTCACCTCTCCCTCTGCCTCCAAATCGGTGACAACGAGAGAGGTGTGTCTTTCCGCATGTGTTTCCGTGTGTGTTTTGTAATTGCAGTGCAGGGGCCTCATTAGCATTTTAGCAGCAAGCCTGGCGGGGAGGCAGACTCACAAGATTGGCTAATGACAGAGATGAGATAATTTACAGAGAGGGTGAGGGTGACGGCTTCTTTCCCTCACACAGGCTTACGCAATATGTGTGATCTCTATGTTACTACCCTCTGCCCCCCCAGGCACAGCATACACTGGAACTCAAAGGATGTCAGCGAATGCTTACCCAGGGCTATTAGTCAAAAAAGCCCAGATTGACTCAGACTGGGGCCACATCATTATCCATCCAATATTTTTTACATCACTTTGTATTTGCACTTTAGATGCGGTGTTGCCTTCACTGCAGTGAGCATTCACGCTTGGTGACAAGCCGAATAAACAAAAACGTTTTTAGAAAGAATTTTTGTTTTTTGTGAAAATGTGGGAGTACATCATTAACCAGGCAAGACTCAGGCAACGTACAGTACATTTAAATGAGTTTTAGGACAAACAGAATCAAAACTCTCTCTCAACATCTGTTGAATGAATAGATGACTGACAAGACAGCCAACAGTAATGGAATAGAAAGCTGAGGAAAGAGAGAGAACATCAGAATACAGGCATAAACAGAGAGAACAGCTGAGAACTGCGTGACAGTGAGGACAAAACATTTTTCACCCTGTGTTCTGCACACAGAAATATGGTTGAATTTCATTTTACATTGTATTTTTAGGGAACACCAATAATTGGTCAAATTGTTCTGCAAGACTTCAGACTTTTAAATCACAAACCAAAAGATACGCAATGTGTATATTACTTTAGTTTTACAAGAAGTACAGACCTGAGAAGTTTATTATGGTGACAGCAGAGAGATTATGTTTTCAGGTTGTATGTCGATCCACACGTCCCATTTTCATGAATGCAATATCTCAGTAAGGCTATCAGGGAATTTTGTGAAATTTGGCACAAATCACATCTATACCATTCTCATCAATGCCATATCACCACATCATGTCGTGACTGGCACAAATGCCCACTTGGACTCATGGATAAACAGATTATTATATGTATATCTATGTATCTGTGAAGGTTCTCAGTCATCCAGGTCATGGTTATCTCAAAAAAAATCTCAAGACCTGAGAAATCCTAATTATTACCCTCAAGATCCCCTGACATTTACTCTAGTGCCACCACGAAGATTGCTTTTGTGGTATTGAATAAAATATCTGAACAACTATCTATCGGGTTACCATGGAGACAGGCATATAAACCCATGTGTACTGCATGAAACTATTGACATTTCCATCACCCTCAAGTTGGAGTATTGTATTAGAAAGCTAATACAGGTAATTGAATACAATAGCATAGACCTGGCCTGTATACTCATCAACAAAAGATACAGGTTATTTTAAAACCTCACTAAGCCAAACTCCGTTGGGCACAAAAATATGTTGGGCATTTTACATGAATAATTCAGCTTCTGGTTCGACTGAAACAATTATGGTGACTTTGTGAATAGGAAATCTAACTTCTGTGGCACAACTGAGGTGTGAACAAACTCCCAAATAATCCAAACTCTGGAGTGTTCCAGTGGTCTCCTGAAGGACACTTTAACCACTGGCTCTTTGAAAGACTGTGGCAGCTCCTTTCTATTCCTGGAGAGAGTGCAATTACACTGATGGACAAATGAGGGAAAAATGGAAGAAAAGAAAGGACTGTTTGTTCTGCTCAGAAATGGAAGTTGGAGTGGAAAAACTGTTCGGTCGATATACAGAATTAGCACTGACAGAGCAGAAATTATTACTCTGACCACAGACTCTACAGAAATAGAGCCTACAGGAGCATAATCTTCCAAATTGTCTTTGAGTATTCATCTAAAAACTGACCTTTTCAGAAATGGAAAATTAAATGAGTTGTCACATTCAATTATTCTCATGCCTCCACCTCTCACAGTAATCACCACTTTAGGTAGACAAACAAGGGGATGGTTGAAGTGCTTGGTTGTTTATGAGCATCTATGGCTTTGGCTCAAAAATTTATAGCGTTTGCATAATTATGAATAGTAGATATGGTTGTCAAGGGAAACAGACTATGAGAGAGACAGAGGAAGCTGCAATGTTGAGCGATGTCAGCTATGAACACTGTATTCTAGCAGAGGTTGGAAATCCCTCTTTAATTTATTACAAATGGCCAAAATAAATTACAAATTAAACTTAAACATGAAGTTGAGAATGCGTTAACTATCATCACATTTCATAATATGTTTACACTTTATTGAACATCAGTCGTGTGGTTGATTAAACCTGCATGATGTTGAATGTGAAGGTTTTATAAGTTGAGTAAATGAATCAGCAGCCTTAAATGATGTTCCAGAGCTCACATCGTGGACTAAACAATGAGCAATGTAAACTGCCAGAACCTAATCTGACCAAATGGCAGAGGAAACACAAAATGTAAACAGCTCAAATTCACTCAACATAACTCATTCTAGCCTGCAGCCAGAAAACCTGCTCCTGATTACAACAGGCAACACGCCAAATCATGACGTACCACAGTGAGTGCTGAAGCCCGTCACTCAGCTTCACAGGTTTACTGTAGAACAAATAAAATAACATACAATATTACGTTTGAGAAGCTAAAATTAAATAACACGCTGATAACAGTGGTATTTTATCTGTTTAAATTACATAATATTTTAATAGAACTAATTATCAAATGAGTTGCCTGTAAGACCAAAGCCATCTCACGTGTGAACAAGTGGCCTGGCAGGCAGACAATTTATAGGGAGCAAGTGTAGATTGTGTAGATTTGGATTTTTAGCCTGACATACATGAGTGATGAGTGAGGGGGGGCAAAGGAGTTCAAGAGGTCTGCTGGACCCTCCCAGTGAAGTAGGGTGGACAATTGCCACCCTTGCCCACCTGTAGATCCGCCCCTGGTCACAGACGAGATGTCCTACGTTGGTGATAACTGACTTCTCATGAAGTGTCACCAGCTGGTAATTACTGCAGCTTCTACTACATTGATTTACACCAAACAGTGTGCAGATATGCATGGCTTCCATTGGATTAACCATAATGACTTTATTTCCTTACTTTGCTTTGTATTTCTATTGACACATGATAGTTTTAGGCCATTACTCTAGCTCCAAAGTAATTTCTCCTGAGTTAGCAAATAAAAGCAACCCCAATATTAAACTTCCATCAGGATAAACGCAAAACAAATATGATAAACATGATGCCTTCTAAACATCACCATGTTAGCATGATCATTGTGACCATGTTACTATGGTGATATTAGTATTTAGCTCATAGATAATATTTTTAGGCCGTGGACCCTCACTGCAAAGACATAGCTGAATGCAAAGAATGTCAAATTACACGTTTATATGGGGCAGGACACAGCAAGGTAATTTAGGCTACTTTAGGCATCACTGTTAGTTGTGGAATAGTAAAATCTCATGTATAGAGTATGTCTTTTTAATTTGCTGTGCGTGTGATGTTGAGGTGACGACGCACTGTGTTTACTGTATAATGTCTATGTTTTGTGTGCTGCATGTGTTGTCCGAAAGCTGTCTCTGTGTCATGTGCTGTTTATACCACAGTTGACGATTACCCAATATGATCCCTCTGCCTGAGTGGACTAACAATTTGTAAGATACATTCTGTAACATTGCATTTGTGGTGACAAATTATCCAGGCTGCGGAGGCACTTATGACTGACATTGACACAGATCCAGAAGGACAAGTTGACACATTTCTTCTGGGAGAGCTCACAGAATGACAGAAGTCTTAGGATTGAACAGAACAAATTTAGATCTGGTTATCAAGAGAGGGCAGCTGGGGCACAAGCACCACTGATGGACTGTATATATGTTTCATAAACAGCTGCAGGCCTTTTGACAGACACAGTAAGAATAAATGCCCCTTTTTTTATTGTGTAATGACGTGGAGTTTATCAGATGAAAAATATATCTTCATTCATAAAACGCATAAAGATTCTCTGCTCTTCTGTCACTTTTCCATTTTTTCTTACACATCATCTTAAGGCGGCGAGACAGCGTGAGTCATCCTTCACCACAAAAATCAATTTTCTTCTTTGTTTCCTGGCACTGGTGAGGCAGAGTAAGCACGATCGATTCTACAGTTTTTGTCCTCAAGGCCTGTATCTTCTTCCACGAGTGCGTGCTGTGGTTTCATATTTGTTCTGCTTAAAGCTTTGGACATTTATTGTGGCATTTGTGAACCTATAGATATGTATTGATTGTCTGTGACGTGAGTGGCATTTTGTGTCCACACATGAGCAGCATAATTTGACAGGCAGGAGCACATCCCGACATTTTATGAAACTGAGGGCTTATGTGTGTAATATTGTGTTTTAATGATTACACCTTTGTGTGTGTGTGTGTGTGTATGCACTAGGTGACAAATAGCTGACAGGCTACATGACCGGCAGCAGGTGATGGGCTCAATTTGTTCTTGGCTCTCTCTTCATATTGATCCCCCTCCATGTTTTCAGCCACTGCCAAAACTCACAGCTCTGTATTGACTCGAGCTTATTATATGTCATTTTAATCCAACAAAGTGGGCCGCCTCCTCTGTTTAATGAGGGTTGAATCTTGCAGTAAACTGCTTCCCTCACACGTCGGCCTCGCGGTCTAGGATCTTGATATCCATCCTTTAAGGCTCATGTCTCATGTGCACTGCACAGTCCAAGAAGGCCAACTATACACCTCCATAAACATGTAATCTGAAACACAGTGGGGGGGTGAGCGAGCCCTCTGTAAGAAGGCACACCATATTGGTGAAGCACAGAGTTTGCCATATCTTTACTGAAGATCAGAAGACATTTCTACATTATTGGATGTCGAACTGAAGACTGAGGTCAAAGGCGCCACATAGTCCAGACACCCGCCCATTTGAAACACCTGATCCCTCTGAGAAGACCCCACAGAGGTTATTTCATATATGCTCACAGAATGCTCAGACAGCATCTGTAACACAGTCTGAGCTGAACGTTGAAAGGTTGGAGTTGACGTGCCGCTCAGGTACTAACTCAACCATCTGTTGTTTACACTCTGCTGCCCTCAACAATATCTGACATTGACACAGCTGTCCCTGCCATTGCAGTGACAGAAATGAAATCCTGAGAGTGCTGGCCCTCTCTTAGTGGCTCTGGCCCAGCGAAGCTACCACTGCTTTAAAGTGCACTGAGAATGAGTGCACAAAATGATGATTATATTTTTGTTGAAAATGGACTTCTCCGCTGTCTCCGGAAGGGCGGAGGATGGTGTTATAATGAGCACAACTGCAAGATAATGGTAATAATCCGGAGACACTAAGACTAAAAGGAAAATCAAGCTAGTTTGCTTTTTAATCTTACTGTTACCTAAAAAAGGCTTAATAAAAGTCAAAGTTAGGAAAAGTACGTTTCAAAAAAAGAGTAAGGTTTAGTAAATATAAAGATTTTTGTTTTGCGAACCTAAGAGAATTTAGAGTTGATCAGTAGAGCCTGGTGCACATTTTACACAAGCGAGGGTCAGTGTAAATCTGTGCAAGACTAACTAAAATAAAATGTCATGAACGATGGCTTTATCCAGTAAGTGACCAAGGTCAAGGTCAAGGTCAAGTTTATTTATATAGCACATTTATAACAGTGTGTGCTGCCCAAAGTGCTGTACAAGTAGTAAATAAATAATAGAAAAATAATAATAAAAACATCACAATCCACACTGTATGCATTTAAAATAGATAGTTCGTTAAGACAAAGTAAAAACAATTAAAAAGAGTAAGATAATTAAAAAATAAAAACAGTTAAAAATGAAAACAACCAGGTCAACCTGTGCTAAAAGCCACCTTCTCCTTACCTTCTTTGCCCAATCACAAACCAGCAGCAGCCATGACTGACAGTGTGCAACTCTGACCTGACGACTTGTCGTGAAATAAGGTCGGACATGAGAATCCAGCACCCGGACTAAAAATGCAGTTAAAGAAGTGTTGAGCAAGATTGACAGTCCAGTGTGTGGGCGGTGTGAAAATGAATGAGTCACAATTGGCACCTACGCTGTGCTCACAAAACAGCAGATCAAGCTGAGGAAAGACATCAGCTGTGTGAGTTTGCACGTGCCTCACACAGAAAAAAAAACATACATGTGCACAACATACAGTAGAGAAATTGTGGGACTCCTGTTGCCTCTTGCTTTTTCTTCTTGTGTGCACTAATCAAAGGAGGCTACAGCTCTTGCTTTTCCAGGATTGTCTGTCCATGCCCTTGACACACTTACCACCAAATTCCACCATTCTGGATACAGCGCCAGTGTCACACACACACATATACCTCTCTACCTGTCCATTTGCCTGAAACTGCTGGGTCAATGGCCATTAACGTCCTCTGTTAAGTCTCAGAAGAGAAGCAAAGCAAAACCGAGAGAGGAGGACAGAAATAGATGTGGCACAAACATCCCTCAGTTCTTTGCCTCAGACTGTTTTGACTAATGAGCCAGTAGAGGTTAATTCCCACAGGGTGCACTGCGTTACGTCACTGCCCCCTTCTCCTTGCCCTGTTTTTCTTCCTGCATGAGTGTGTGCTTGTCTTGAGTGTATTTTAATGTGTGGCTGACATCAAATGTTCACCCTGGGCTTGGCAGAGCTAGTTTTTGGGTCACAAGAAAACCTCCAGGTTTGTTGGTTGACTAAAGTGGTTCTCAGACCAGCAAGCCGTCTTATATTAAAATCCAAAAGCTTTGCAGGCGAGAAATTATATTATACTGTACATGTGACATTATATATCACCATTGTGTGACTCAGATTTGTTTACCCACAGCTTTGAGAAGTGCCTTGATCTTGGGAGGTGAAAGTAACACAGAGCAACCTCATTACCACCACTGTGGTTAATTTAAGAATAAAACGTAGCCTCTAAATGCTCCACTAGAGCTCTTCAGTGGCTAACTAATCACATTGTGGTTTATACTGAGAGTTGTCAAGGTGTGAAATGTGTGTTACTGTGCAAGAGTGCCGCTGGGTATTCCTGGAAAACAAACGCCTACTCAGGACAAGTAAAAGTCATGAAAAAAACTCCTGTTAGAATAATATATGTGATCTTTATGAAACATGTTAGCCTGCTACGGTGACTCTGTTATCATATTCTCTGATGTGAAATAAGCCACAACTACAATATATCAGCAGTCCACTTCATTCTGGTTGTGGCAATGACCAGGAACAGAAATGTGTGCACGTTTCTGCTATAGGCCAGTCCAGTGTACTTTTGGGATACTTCAAATGAGTGTGTACAACTGTGAGGTTCACCCAGAATGTCAGCAGGTTACATGACCACCTGAGTGCTCCTTGGCACCTCTCCTGTCATTTTGAAGCCACAGATAACAAGACATGACTTTTCTTCTCACTGAACCCTCAGTTCTTTACCATAGACACACTTATAGTTTAATGAGACTATCAACTGCAGAATACAGTGGCTGTAAAATATTGATTATAAATGATTTCCAATTTTATTTGTCACGTACAAAATGCGGTGAAATGTGTCCATCTGCATTTAACCCATCCCCCAGGGAGCTGGCGCTAAATGTCTTACTCAGGGACACACCTGGTATGGGGACAGTAAAGAATTACCACAAAACCATTCTGACTTAAATCCCTCAGCAACCCAGTCAGATGATACAACACTTGACAATGTAAAAAGAAAAACAAGACTACAATTAGAAATGTAACTTTTCTCACTAAATGTTGTTTATGTCCTTTTAGTGCTCTCCAGCTCATTATTAAAATGTCTTTGTCCTTGATGCAGACAAAACAACAAAACAAAAAAATTAAGATGAAAGAACAGTAAAATACAGACACTGGTTCCAAATGGTCCCGTCTGCTTATAAGACGTCAATCTTTCTACTGCCATCTGCTGTGCAGGGAGATGATTTAGAGCTTTGTTTTTTAGTAACTACAGTAAACAACTAACTCTATAAATATACTGTACATTAAAAATGTACATGGTGGAGAATTTATTCTAACCCAGGATAGTATTTATTGAGAAACCAAAGGCAGGGTACTTGCCTCAGGTTGCTAACACGAGGCATTACAGGCGCCCAGTTAAAACCAGTGTTTTCATGACAAAAATGTGCTTTAAAGGCGAATCATTCAGCATACTGATTAGTCACCTACAGCCCACTGCACCGCTTTCCAAACTGAAATGACTTTGAAGTTCCACCCATGAGTGAAAATATGCTGAAATATTTTCACTTTTTTCAACAAATGATCTGTCCCAGAATTCTTTCTTGTGGGAGCTGAAATTACTGCCACTTCCCTTGTTTTGATTCCTATAAGGAACTTTTCTAATTGGATCTCCAGAAGTTCATCCAAACTGAGACAGATGGTTATCAGCAGCTGTCAACACTGTTTGTGCCTTCATGTGTGGGTGTGAGGGGCATGAGGATGAAGTTTACCTCCCAATTCCCACCACACATATTATTGAAGCGTTTCCAGTCCATACAATAGCCAGGACTTATGAAACACAGGACACAACCCAAATTGCCAATTCACGCATATGGATTCAAATCCCTTAGCCTCCAGTGACTGCGTTTGTGTGTAAACAATGATACACTTATACATATGGATAGACAGGAAGAGGCAGTATTCATCTGTACTTCTCGGGGGAAGGTGTTAACATTTACATACTCCGAGAATAGCTGATTAGCATTACCTTTGCTTTGTTTACTGCAGATAAAAAGCAGGGCACTTACCCATACATGTGGGGCTCAGCAGGGGGCCCCAGAGCTGACGAGTTAGCTGTAGTGGTATGTTTATACACATTCATAAACTACAATCGTCCTGTTTCTATATGTCAAATACAGACGGCAGCAGAAACTGGCATAATGTTAGGTTTCAGTTGTCAGCTGAAACCCCCAATCTCCCTGACATGCTTTCCGTTCTTCTCCCTCTTTAGGATTTAGAGAAGACGATCCCATTAGGGAAATTCCAGGTGGAAACCGAAAACTAGTCCTCCAACGATAGTACAGCCCTGCAAGTACCTCGAGTAAACATTTCAGCGCATAAGTTAAATGATAAGGCAACAGCATTTTACAACACTTTACCTAGCATCTTACCTGCATCCGTTTGACTACTGGACACTGCCACCACGTGGTAGCTTTTATTATTACAACGTAGATATTGCTACTACAGAAAATAGTAAAAAAAACTGAGTAACAAGTTAATTGTCAACAAAAAAAATTACATTTGCTACAACTAAAGAGCCTCGTGATATGGATCATTTCGTGTTTAGCGCTCCACAGAGCGAGAATGGGGTGTTCAACCTTTCCCTACCATCGACCACCTGTCTCAATGTGCACTTAACCACCCACACGGTCCAAAAATAAGAAAGTTACGTCAACAGAACTGTGGACCTCTGAGGGGACAAATGTAATACCTTATGTGGCGATACGTTTTAATGGCGCCTAATCTTTGCTAATGGGATTGACTACATTTTAATACTGCGCGGACACCCTGTTATAGTAAAAAACCTACGGTCTGTGTTTCAGGTTTGACTCCGACTTTGGTAGGTAAAAAGAAATAAGGCAAAAGCAAGAATTTATCATTTAACATTTATTGAACAAAATAAATCCTATAAATTCCAGTCAAACATTTCGGAATCATACATATTCTCACACGTCATAACATTAGTACAACTATCACTGGAATCACGCATAAATTACTCTTTAATTCTCTTAGAGTCAGTCAGGATGAATCACCAATGCTCATTAAATGTCACCTCGCGTCAGTCACGTGAAGACCGACCTCCTTGAAGTCCGGCTCCTCTCCCAGCAGCCTGGCAGAGATCACCTGGAAAACGCTCAGACAAAAGTGACTGCGAAAAGCATTTTCCATTCATCGCACCACAATTCACCACTTATTGCCAGCAAATGACAATGCATAGCAACAGAATACCTGCCCGGGGTTACCTGGATTTCACAATCCGCGGCAAGACTGAGCTGCGATTCGGTTCGTTCCTCTGGGCGGCGCGACGCAAGACTCAGGGACGCCCCCTACTGGGCGGGCAGCGCCCAGCGCGCCGCTGTGAGACAAATAAAGCCCAACCATAAATCGTGTGACAAACATGCCAACAAAAGTAACCCAACATCACATGATCTATACAGAACAGTCGTATAACGCATGTACAACGGAGCTCCTCACACCTTTTGTCTTTATTAGAATGTCACTGCCGGAAAGGAGGCCCGACCAGTTTCACAAGGCCACGTAGACCAGTTCATTCCAGTCACCGACACATGCCGAACACTTCCTCGAAGTCGCGCTGCTGAAAGGCGAGGGAGCTCTCATAGTCCGAGTCCAGAGCCGCATACACGCTGCTCGGCGACAGAGGTTCGTCATAGATGTGTGCAGACGTTACGTAGGACACCGCAGCGGCCTGTGCGTTTGCCTCCATGTCTTCGTACACGTTACTCATCAAGTACTGTGTGGTGTTTTCCGGCGCCATTGCTGCAGCTGGATGACGGTGCATACAGGCCGTGGCGGAACTTCCTCCACACACGGACTCCCGTTTCTGCGTCTTCCCCAAGACTTTAGCGAGTTTAGACAAGTGTACTCGCCTCGTTTGCCGGCGGAGGTATTTCCGTATAGTCGACCTCATCGCACTGGCTCGACCGTGTTTGAAGGCCTCGACCCCCTCTGTGGTCACACGGAGCAGCTTCCACCTCAACTTCACTGAGCCAGACTTCATATTTCTAAAGAGACAATCGGTTTTAATGTGTTTCGATTCGGTATCGGTTACCTTTAAACACATTTCCGACCAAAACAGTCCGAAGGAAAAAAAAAGTCCAACTCTGTTTCCGAAATAACAAAAAAAGTAGAACACCCGAAGGAGACAGACTTTCTAACTAAAGAACTTGAAACATTAACGTTAAACAACAGCGTAAGACTAAATGTTCGGAGCCCAAACGACACGTCCTCCACGAAGCTGTCCCGACGTAAAAATCACGTTAAACGTTCGTCTCACGTTCACTTTTATGAGCGGTAAAACGCCCACAATCCTTTGCGCACTTTAAATATCTGCATGTCTTCGAAATGGTGCCGCCACCTGCTGGTGCGGAGTGAGGCATGCGAAACCTATATTACGGATGTCTTACAAGATACGCTGAAGCCTGGCCTAGTTTCTAGTTTCGAAGCACATATTTGGCATCACACCTCTGGAAATTCTTTAAAAAAAACAAGCTATATATGGCGTTAGATTTTGGCCACTATTACGAACAAAACGAGATATTTTGAGCACAGAAAATGTAAACCGAGCAGGCAAAATGTATTTTGTGCTCAAAAAGTGTCTGCTATCATCCATAAAAACATGCATTTAATTAAATTGTCCTCTAGCAAATTTATTTTCTTTGCGCTCAACGAGCCCGAAGCTCTCGCTCAGAACGAACACAGTGAAACACTGAGAGACAGAGACTCTCTCTCAGTGTTTCACTGTGTTCGTTCAACTCGATTTGTGCTTTCGCTCAACTACTGTCCAAATCCAAAGAAACTGGATTTGTTTGGTTTCTTTACGTTTCACCAAAGAAGCCCAGTTGCTTTGGATAAACCCGTTTTGAGCAAACCATGACCTGGATGAATGAGAACCTTTACAGATATTCCTGTCACAACATTACAAATATGCCCCAATTTAAACCAATCACAGACCAGAAGACGGTCAGCCAATCACAACACACCAAGATTGTCGGTTTCGCTCAAGCTAGTACTTTCTACCGCTGCTACATAACACGGAATCAAATATTGTTGAGCTCGAAGAGTTTTCTTCTTCTTCGGCCATGTTCGTTCAATAATTTACATTTAGTTTGCTGCTTACTTTAATAACTGATGCAATGAAGAAGAGCAGTTGGCCCTTCTCAACACCGAAACAGGACGTGAGATCGCATATCATCCCAAAATAAAGTGACAATAGGAAAACGTCCTTACAAAATAAGAGAAATTAGCATATTTATTTATGAGAACACAAGTCTAACAATTAAAACACCATATAAAAACAATATTGTGGCTCCACAGCCTCAGGTTAGTTATACATTGTTGTTTTCATCGCTGGTATTTCTGCTTATTTTTACTATACTATACTACTGCATTTACCCAGCGTTGCAGATAAGAGTAAGTTTTTAGCATGAAACATGACTGACTAACATAAACTAGTGTCAACTGTTGATAATTTCGCAGTATAACAATAAAGAAACATTTTTGTCTAGATGATAAATGTATTATGAATGATGAAACCCTAAGACACCAGGTTTCTGACTCAAGTGCACCAGGCCCTAGTGTAAAATCAGCTCAAATTAATATTTTATTTTTTTATTGTACAACTGACACTAAACATGTAAGTGGCAACATAATGCCTTTATCATATAGAAAAATCAGTTTCTTTAATGTTATACTATAAACATATACCTATGCAGTCGTTGCAGAAGCACAACAACCATAAAGTTTTCCATTAGAATTTGGTAAAAGAGACACAGATTTAATGTTGGAGGTGACACACAAAGCTGTGAAATGGAAAAAACATTCCACATTTCTGCTGTTTCTAGGGATGTGTTACCTACACACTTGGTGTGGTGCTAAATAATTGGTAAAGGGGAAGTTGATTTTAACACTGTACTTTACCACCATATTTCATATTAAGAGTCTGTATCTGCAAAGTAAAACTAAAAAGTCAATAATGAATTGTAGTGGCGCCAGTGTAAACGTAAAAACATAAATATTCAAGTACTAAAGTACAAGTACCTCCAAGTACTACTTCATATTATGTCACTCTCCTTGTTTTTAATTTACAACATTTTGCCTAATATCCACTATAAACAGCAAATAATGCAATTCTATCCACAGTGAGCAGATTTCTTTCTGTAACACCAGGGGGCAGCAGATGACAGAGCTCTCATTGTATTATAAGTATAAGTGCTCTTTTGTGGATGTGTGCTTTTCTCTTTAGCACTTAAAGGATCTGAGCACCTTTGAACAAGACGTTGTTGTCTCTTGTCTGGTCAGACTTTTCCTCTCCAGAATCCCTTGCAGCTGGCAGCATGGGAGAGGAGAACCTGGCTGCAGTCCCAGTAATGCCTGAAGGCAGCCCCCTTGAAACCAAGGCAGTGCAAGTGCGAGAAAGAATGGGGGCAATTTCTACGTTACCACTAAGAAATTACCCCCATTCTCTTCTTGCGCTATCAGGCTAATGTTGGTTAATGTACACAATTTTTGAGCATGACTGTTCCACTCTGGTAAATAGGTAGAGTAGTGACTCAACAGTCCCTTGACTCATGGCGACTGTTTGGGGTTTTCCACACAGTTAACTGCTGATTGGGTCTGTGCTCAGTGGTAGGCAAACAGCCAAAAGAAGCATATGTCTAGCCTAGATATAAAGTTGTCCAAAAGATACTTGTCTGAGCACCTTATAATAATACAACACATTCCCCACTCGTGTAAATTAGTGCTACTCGCAGCACACTCACCTCTTTCACACTTTCACTTCTCAGTCTATTAGAAAAAGTAAACATACTGTAAATAAAGTGTGCACTTTGATTTGGAGTTCAACGTCGTGCCCCATTCCAGTTTACTTGCTTTTGTTCTCTGCTCCTCATCTTGAGTTTGAAGGGATCTCTGTTATAGTTTTGACTCTAATCCCAGTAGCGTTGCATAAGATACTCACCACACGGCACACTGAATAATACATTCGGGGAAACCAGCTCTCATAAATATTCCACAGATGCATAATCACAAGTGTCTCCTGCCAAATGTCTTTGTTTTTATGTTAACAATGATTTTCTTATTTTATATAATTATAATATTTTTATTATAGTGTTAACAATATTTTTATGTTATGTTGAGCCGTTAATATTATTAGCTTGTAGTTAGGAAAAGACTGTGAGCTGTTTTACAAAAAAATCTTTCTGGAACATTGGTGCTTTTCTTGAAACCTAAACTTAACCACGAATAGAGCAGAACTCAGATCTGCACTGGGACCACAATGACCTTCTTTCAACATCCTTTTAATGAATAAATGTAGCGTGTCATTTATTCAGAAAGTATGTGGCATTGGAGCATAACGATGCACCGCTTTCTTCCCTTACCAAAACGTAATCACATTTGCGCGAATAGCAGTAACTAATTTTAAGATTAACATTCATTTAGAATTGTAGAATAACTAATAAATATCATTTTAAGTCATTAACCTAAAACTGCAATGAAATAAAGATTGGCATGTTCCACAGAAAAAAAGGTAGATTGGTCATTTTCTACATGACGTTGGGACTGATAAAGACATGTTCTAACAAAACATGAGAGTCAGTGATGGAAATAAGCCAAAGCCACCTGTGACTTCTCTAATGCTTAAGAACTTGGAATAACACATATTGACCACAGAGCTTTTAAATGAGGCAGTGTAAAACATTAATCACTATACTTTTCCTTGTACGTTTCTTGAAGTCCTTTTTTTTAACAGTGTTTGTAGGAAGCAGCTATGGAGGTATGCACATGTGTTTGCGTAGAGAGGTTTGTGAGCAGGGCTGGTATAGAGCTGGGTGTGAGGGATATTCACATGAAATGGGCACAGTTCAAGTTTCCTCCGCAGTGCGGTGGCTCTGCGAAGAGAGAGTGGAGCAGAGAGGGAGAGATTATGCTCGGCTACATTGCTCAACAACACACTCCAAAAATGCACACACACACACACACACACACACTTCCAGCAGTTTTATTAGATAAACATTTGTATCACTTTATGACTTTGGATTTCTTTCCATAAATACAGAACTGTGTCTGCAAAGGCAGGCTCGAGTTAGACCTGGATTTTTTGAGAGTTTTGTTTCACTAAGCCTGTAAGTCTCCATCATGCCCATACAACTCTCACTACATCTTTCTCGGAAGTGAATCTTATTTGTTATGCATGTTCCAGTTTAGCATAATTACTACTAGGCTACTAGGCGGCCTGGTGGCTCAATGGGTTAGGCGTCAGACTGGGATGCAGAAGGTTGCATGTTCGAAGACCCTAATCCATCCCTTACCAGGTGTGTCCCTGAGCGAGACACCTAGCACTAGCTCCTCATATGGCGCTTTGGATAAAAGCGTCTGCCAAGCAAAGTAAAGTACGGATGGAAACAGACAGCAATGACGAAGGATTCTGGGCTTTTATGTATGTGACTGTATGTTTGTCCATTTGGCAGAAGATTCTTGCATTCTTGTCATGGCTCATAAATCTACAAATCATTGCAATGATTGTGATTTAATGAAAGTTAATGACATCACATTTACAGACAGCATTTTCGTGGCATCGAACACGTCCTCTTCTTTATCCTTTGAGATTTTCTTGCACAAGCACCACGTATCCAAGGAAGGCCTGTTCTCCAGTGTTTGTTGCCATGTCAACAGTATCTCCATCGTTCAGTCTTGAAGCAGGGGGACATCATCAGCACCCTTTGTGTCAGTTTCACAGAGGATTTACATCACCACATTTTCTGTGGGTGTGTGGCCGTTCACTTCAATTCACTCCACAATGTTTTTTTGACCACAGCCGGCTCCCCCACTCCCCACTCCCACTGGCCACATGCTACACCAAATGCATGCTGAGCTCAGACTGTGTTTTATGTGCATCTGCTAGCATGTCAAAAAGGGTTTAAAATACAGATTTGTAGGAGGATTGGGGGTAAATTCTGGGAAAAATATTTCAGCTGTTTGAGGAAGACGCTAACAGTGTCTTGTTGTACATTTTGTACCTGTGTCTGTAGAGGGTACAGACTCAAATCGAGTGCCTCTCTGCGTGGAGTATGCCACAGTGTGTACATTTTGCTGGTGTGAGACAAATGTAGACTCTCTAAATGTTCATCTCCATGTGCTGTGACCCTGGCTCTAGCGAGATGTGTCTAATGAGAGTTATAAATATCCTGGAACCGACCTGGCTGGCGCTCAGAAAATTGCAGCTCTGTACGCACAGCCACACATACACACACACACACACACACACACACACACACACATGCAATTTATTGCATAGCTGGTCCCACATATGACGACAAGGAAGAGAGGTGGAGAGACACAATAAATAATGAACAAAGCTTTCGGCACAGTCAGATACAAACCCCCTGCCTGCTCTTCCGCCTGCTCATCTTTGCACCCACTTGCCATTATTCTCCAAACTCTGTCCACATTCGTTCCCGCTCAAACATAATGCGCAATGTATCTGAGTGATTGCATTATCAATAACAGTAATTTAATAAGGATGGAGAGGAGCTGAAGTTGAGTTGCATGCAGACATGCAGAGAGGAGAAGAAAGGTTTTACAGTATATATACTCTCACATTCACATAAGCACAAGCATACAGACACAGGATGTAGGTTCTTAGCCAGTTTTAAACCGGATATTGTTGTTATGTGTTGGCTGCAAGTGCTTTCCCTGCTGAGCCACCGTTGTGTCTCCGTAACCCAGTTATTTACAAGAAAGTCTGTTGCAGACATCTGAAAGCTCAACTGCTATAAATCGTTTTAGTTAAAGTGCAGCCAATACTTAGTCCTCTCTGTCAGTCTCAGAGTGCTTTACAATGATTAGCCTGTGAAGATCTCAGACAGATGCCTTGATTCATATGTCTGTAACTGTGTTTTTTCATCTCCCTAATGCATTTTGTTGCATTGATTTTTTTTCTGTTGGCCCCAAAGAAGGTCAAACCGTACCTTAACTTAATTAGAAATGGTCATTCCTTTCATCTCACATCTGCCAAGAGCTGGCTCTAAACCAGATTGTTTTCTTAGATCCAGACGCCTCATTGATCCAGAAAGAAAAGGCCAGTTTAATCGTTCAACAATGGATCTCACTGTGGTCACTTTCTCCTCTCCCCCAGAATTTGAGTTACTCTCTTTTTTGGAAGTATGACGTCTTTCTCACTTCCTGATGTTCCAGATGTGTTCCTGTGTTCCACTAGCTCTAAAATCCCTATGTGTTGTCGTTGAAACATTCCTTCTTCATTCCACCACTCTCTACTATTATTCCTCTATTATGTAAATGCTAGGGAGGGCTGTACTAGCAACATGCCAATCCTGTAGCTTTTAGGAGTGTGGCCCTGTGGCCTAATTGACCCAGGGGGTCTGCTGCTGGATGTAATGAGAGGTGACATTGAGCGCTGGTGGGAAAACATGTTTGCATTGGCAGCCTTCCTTTGGATTTGTGTCTTCCCTTGTTCATTTACAGGATAACTTTGTGCATGTGTATTTCATGGGAACATGCCCAAATCTACAGAGGACATGAAAAACAGGGTAAAGGTGTTGTTTTGCTGTTTTTCACAGACGCTTTGAAGAATGTTCATGACTGAGTAACTATATGTCTGCTGTCTGATTGCGTAATTTCAAAAACCTGTTTTATTTTGCTGTGTTTTATTTAATTAAGCCTTTTCTTTGTCTTTTCCATCCTAATTCATTTAAGAGTGCACATGTACGTAAGTGTGTTAGAGACTTATTGATCACATAAGTACAGCTGACATCTATTAGGACGAGGTGGAGTCGAATTATGGGGAAATCCATGGGCTCACTTCGAAACTCAACTGTATGAATGGTCTCTGCTTGTGCAGATGGGTGCCGATATTGACCAGTGATGTGTACGTTAGTGTGTACGTGTGTCTGTGCCCGCAACACGATACCATCCAGCATGATGTCATTTGGCGCCACAAAGTGACATGACAAAATATGATCGTCAGCCCTGGTCATGCTCTCTTCTGGTCTCCTGTCTCTACTGTGGTTTGTCCCCCCTGGTGAGTGTTCTCAATCTCTTGTTCATTTGTGTCTTGACTTTCAGTTTCTGTGTTTTTTTTCTCCATGCCTCAGTTTAACAACGCTTCAGTCTCAGTTATTTTCCTCTTAATTATATTTTATTCTTGTTAGTTGTTGGTGTCGAGCTGTTTATTGTTAGATCGTCTGCCCTTTTCTTTAGTTTGTTGGTTTTTCCTTCCGTATGGAGTGATTCTCAGTTTACCCTGTACACCTGTTTCCTTTTGTCATTCAGGGCCCCTTTAGTTCATTCTTCCGTGTGTTTGAGTGCATTCTTGCCCCCCCTTCACAACGTTACACCATTTATGTGAAAAACAGCAAAACATTAGAAACACCTCAATATAATGAATATTTTCATTATTTAAAAAATGTGTTTTTACACAACTTTAAAAGGCAAGTGGAGTCACCTAAGAGCATCAGCAAATTCATAAACAAATAAAACCAAAATAGCCACTCAATTAGTCTAAGTATTTCATTATAGACCTAAAGGAGGTGATTTGGCTGTTCAAAACAGTGTTTACAGTTCACCGTCCAGTCACCACTCACAGTAGATCGCGTGTCTTCGCTCTTTTTTTCTTAAACTTTGGAACACATCAGTAACACAAATGAGTCTAAAACAGTAGTAAGTAACACATGGTAATATAAAATTGTCATAAATACATTTCAATGATTGTAAAACATTTTGTGCCAACACACTGCATAGATGTTAAAATGTTTTACAGAATAAGTTGGTTCAACTGTTATTAATTCCCTAAAGTGGGAACTATCCTTTTATAAGTAGCGCACACTTATACACTCAATTAAATATCTGTCATTATTAATGTGATCTATCCTTTTAGTTATCTCTCAGCACCAAACAGGCCAATGAGGACCTTGATCATAAATACAGTACGAGTGAAGCTGAAAAGTTCAGCAGGGTACAGGAGCCAAGGAGACATCTGTGCAGCTTTTGCTGACACATCGTTAAAATTTTATGACCAAGAAATCAGGCCATGCAGACAGAGCTGTGGCAAGCAGAGGGTTTCACTGATGCCATTCCCCGGGAGCAGAAATATTCATAACCACTAAATAAACTATATGGACAGTAAGATTCTTGCACACCCACACAAGGAAAAACACAGGAAATGAAGCCTTAGAAAATCTTTTATTAAATACCAGAGTGTGCATTATGTGTGGATGCGATTGTTTTCCTCAACTGTCTTTCTGTACTATTTTTTTTCCAGACAGAACCAGTGGGTGCACGCTTTGTTTTAATTCAGTTTGAAACATACTTCTAATATTCTTTTACACATTCACACAGAATCTTTTATGTCACATAAACTTAATATACCTAATTATATACTTCTTCACACAAATACAAGAGCAGTGCTATGTCATGCTGAGAGTCCTTCCACCAAATTATTATTTGCATATGTGTAATGTTGTGTTTATTTAGGATCATTAATATTAATGCCTTAATAATGTAAAAAATGCTAAACAGATTTTGCTGTCTCTTTCTGTCTGTCTGCGACACTGTATTATTGAGAACATCACAATCAGCAATTATTTGATAGGCCATCTTTGAACATGAAACACACTTCGTGTGTCATCTGGAGTCACTTTAGGTAGACATTAGTTCACAGCAAGTACTATTCTGATGTCAGGTGAACGTTTGTTAACAATTAAGGTGGACAGACATGTGTTGACCTTTGAGAATGGCCTGTCAGATTTGTTAAAGTAACATATTTCAATGATGAATTCTGTGCCTGCTCAGTGAGAAAGGTTAATGACCACTAACTTGTAAAAGTTCTATCTGAGGTATCAGATTTCCAACTTTTTGATACATCTCTTACAAAGACTTGAAAAACCTGTAACTGTAATTTATGTGGAAGGTAGAGTTCCCCATAGTCATTTAATGAAATTTAAATGCAATATTAATGTTACATTTTGACCTGTAAATAGATATCTAGAAATTTTATTGATGTTATTTAATTATTTTTCATTTTTTTATATATAGAATTAGCAGTTTTATTACAAATTTAATGCATTTTGTGCAGTGACACATAATAGTGCAGTAATGTATAATTTCTACACAATATGCGTCAGCAAGAACAAAACATAAAGTGTTTACACATCTTGGTGTTAATCCTTTTGACACACTATATGTGTTAATATGTAACACTAATTGTATCAAAACTGACACAATAAGCGTAGTCCTTACACTTGCTTGGTTTGTGTCAGTTTTAGCATATCTCTTCTAAGAGTGCAGCGTCTACAGGATGCGTATTTATGTGAATAAGGGGGAAGCTTATGTCTCGTACAGAATGTTGTTGCTCTGTCAGACCCTCCTTCTTTGCATGGAATAAAACTTGAGACAAGTTTGTTCTAGTTTTCTTCATTATAGATACATTGCGACAACATGTATAAGCTAACTTTTGAAAACCACTTTGTGTAGAAAAATTTGGGGTATGTTTTGGGGAGATTAAACACTCTGTATGTGCCCTTCTGGATCCCATGCTGGCTGAGATTGTCAGGAACAAATAGATACCATTTTGAGACGAGCAAAGCTTTGGGCGCAATTTTTTTGCATTTCACAGAGTGGCAAGTTTCATGCTGTAATCATGTAGAAATTGAGTGTCCTGCTCAAGGACGTTGCAGCAAATCATAAAGATGTTAAGGGGATCAGACACTTTTCTGTGACAGTTTCTAACCAAATATGATACAAGCCGCCTTTGGACAGGGATGGAAATTATTAATACTGCGGCCTGCTAGCTCAATGGGTTAAGCGTCAGACTGGGATGCAGAAGGTTGTGGGTTCCAACCCCGTCTGACTCCTAATCCATCCCCTACCAGGTGTGTCTCTGAGCCAGACACCCAGCGCTAGCTCCTTGTAAGT
>JAUMTR010000015.1:8091429-8108183 GCA_032270685.1 Microctenopoma stevenorrisi
CAAGGACAATGTGAGACTGTTTCAAAGGGACCACTGTTCCTTTGGCTCGGCACTTGATAAGTATAGTATAATTACCAAGAGAATACTTCCAGCAGCCCCTCTTAAGACGCAGGAAAGCCTGTTTTTTTATCTAAAGAACCTGCTTGTGATTAAACAGTCAGTCAGTGATAATGTCTAATGAAAGATGAGCTACCTACGTGTAATGTTTTTTGCAGCAAATGTTATATACTGTATATATGTTGACAATGTTTCCTCCTGTCTCTGTATGGCCACTGAAAAAAAGTCACATTGATCATGAAAATCACATTTGGCAAACAAAGACAATATGTAGACAGCAGAGTGTTTGTTTTCCCTTTTTGGTGAAAGGTTAAAATGCAACTTGGCTAGACATTCTAGGGTATATAGTATTCAAGACTCTGTTTCTAATGGTTCCTGCTTTGAACTAAAGCTCTATATGGCACCAGAGAATACCAATCAAGCGCTTGCTTAAAGAAAAGCAGAGAAAAATCCTTTCATTCGCACACTAGCCAGCCCCCCACCCCCATGCTCCCCCCCATTATTTTTAGTTGTATTCAACTACTAGCTACCAGCACACTATTTTTGGTCTCTTGTCTTTCATGTGGCCAGTCTTTCAGTGCGTTTTATTATTCCTCTCGCTCCTCCTTCTGTCTCTGTTAACAAAGACTCAGTGGGGGGTTGGTCCAGCTGCCTCATATGGTCATCAGAAACAGTAGTGAAAAAACCCTCCTTCACACAACAAAACCCCTACCCTTTCACCTTTATTAGTCCCAGCGGAGACTCTTCTTGAAAAAACACACAATATAAAAAAAAGGGATAGAGCTATGGCAAGCATGGGAATGTATGGTTGCTTCACATAATGTGTTTGCAGGCATTGTCATCATGGATTCGGTCCCTGATGCTTTGGGTCTGGGCAGAAGACATTCTCAACATAAGTAGAGATTAGCTGGGGAACCCCAGAGTGTGCATAAACCTGGACGCAGTGCTTCCTTGGAGGAAATATATGATAACAGCAACATCCTGCCGTTTCACAAACCAAACGTTGCCATCTCCTTCCTGTAAACCAGTGAACTTCTATTTTCCTTTACCCTAGAACCTTAACTCTTTCCACCGTGAGGTGGGCAATGTCCTACCCTCATGCGTAGTGTGCCACTTTTGTGTAGGTGCCAAAGCTGGACAAACTCCTCAGGCATGGCGTGGAACCATTTGTAGGGCAGGATGTTGTCATAGTAATGGTGGCTGACAGGCTGCTCATCCAGGCCCACTGAGAATGGCCAGAAGCCATAGGTCGTGACTTCTTCACACAGCCCCAGGGCTAAACTGACCAGGAAGAGACCAGTGGAAAGGCGCTTAGCATGCACGCCATGAGCTTTCCAGAATTTTCCCACTGTTGCCAAGAATTCTGGGTTGGCAAAGAGCATGGTGAGGTTGGAGGCGGTGTCTGCCAGGGCGTAATACGCACGCAGTGAGGGGTCAGTGCCGGGCTTCATGGAGAATGCTGGCATATAAACATAGCTGGAGCCGTACACCTTCATACTGTCCACAAAAACCTTTCTTGACCACAGAAGGTTCTGAAATCTGACGGAATAAAACAGGAAGGTTAATCACACTGTTGTAGTCTGATGACTAAGACAGCACTTTTCACCTATTTTGACCTATTGACTAAACTTGAAGACTGTCTGCCCCCTCTTGCTTTTTGTTTCACTTTTCTGTTGACATCTTGTTTGACATCTTCCCATCTGTCTCCCTGCCTGCTGGTGATTAGGAAAGTGGTCATTCAGACGCACCAACCCACCTACAGACTTCCAGAACATAGTTAATAAAGTGCTGACACTGTGTGATTATCCCAATTCAAGTTGGTTACCTTTTCTCTATGATGCTGGGGTTGGCTGTAACCAGATGAGTTCTTGTTCCCACGTCCTCTACATATTTCTTGGAAAGTGGTGGAAGGTTACACCTAAACGATAAAAATGCATTTTATCTACGTTTCCCATTCGCAGACAACTATTACCTGAGAAAGTTGCTTATTTGAATTCTGTAAATTATTGAAACACTTAAACAATTAAATGACTTATTTAGTTTTTTGTTTACTTCCTGTTTCGATAGACAGAGAAGCAGATTCATTAAATTTATTTAACTAGAACATGGCATCATATCAGTGGTGAATGGTTAAACATATAAACGCTAATTGCCTCCATAATATTGTATATTAGACTGTATAATTATATTAAAATAATAATGTATATATTATTTTATTAAAGGTTTCGTCAATTAAGAGTCATGGAATATGACTGATGTATAGTTGAAATGCTAAAACCTCCTACTTTAGTTTAGGTTCAGTCACAACTCTCTGATGTTGACAGGTCACTGTAAGGAGATGATGGAGCCTCAAAAATTTCCATGTCATAGTTTAGGTGAAATCAGCTTAAATTATTACATTTTTATTTCTTCACCTTACTAAACAAAATGAATTCGAAGAAATGTCTTTAATTTAATATTTTTGAGTAATTTCAGTCAAAGTTAATCTCAGAAACAACTGAACTGCTGGTATTGAGTGCCAGCAGAGGGTTTTGTTCTGCGCTATGCCTTGCACTTGCCCTCATTGTGGTCTTTTTTTCTGTCTCTTGCTATATATAACACCAGCTCTCACTATCTAATTGTTTTCGCTGCTTTCCTGTGCACAGCGGATGCACATTTTGAGGTGCAATGAAGCAGTCATACACATGCACAAAGATTCACTGAGGACCTACAGATTCCCTTATTCTTACCGCATGATAAAGTCGGCCTGGTCAATGTCCTGTCCACATTTGCTGTGTCGAAGGATGCCGCTGTTGCCCACCACAGCACACTTCTTCAGAGGCAGCTGCAGAGGGTTGTTCTGAGCAGAAGGCAACACTTGGCTTTGTTAGTATAATGACATACACAACAGCATGGTTATAATCAGATCATGTTACTTATGTACTGTACATATACTGTGTTACTTTTCTCTCAACTTAGACCGTGAAATTGAAGCACATGCATCTGTTTTCACTCTAACCACAGCTAAATTCCCCTGGCATAGACATAGAGGGCAAAAATGAAAAGCAGGTATGCAATCATAGATTTAAAAAAAAAAAACAGGAAGTACTGCTACAAAAAAAACACTATACTAATTCTTGGAATAAATAAACATATATTTACAATGAAAATAATAACTCATATACATTTTAGACAAACAAGTATTATCTGTTATGATTACTTTTAGCAAACCTTTTCACCTGTTTAGCCAAAACTTTCAGCTCTTTAATTTTTCTACTATTTAGTACTATTGTCACTGTCTATCCATTCATTAGGCTTAGCGTTACCCAATTTTACCTTTTAATTTTAGCAATTTCCAAATATTTGACAATGACAGTCATGACCATTATAACATAATCTTACATACAGAATAGGTTGCTGTTAATGCTAAATGATTTTCATGCATGTTCATATGCAGTGTGAAGTATTTGGTGTTCTATAAGGCTAAATATAAAGTCATACGATTAATATATTATCTCAAGTTATAGTCTTTTAAAATCAGTTGAGTCTTTTGCAACTGCAGAAAGAGACTACAGTATTATGCAGTATCGTTCAGTGCCACTGGTTGTGAATCAGAGCCCTATCATCATCTAAATTAAAGTCTTGGAGGACAGTAGCCTGTTAAGGCTGCAGAGGACACAGAAATACCACGCATCATGAGGCTTGGGCCAAAAATGTTCTCTCTCTTTGCCTCGGCTCTATTTAAGTAAGAGGCATGGATTAAGTGAGACAGCAGAAAACACTGTGCTCATTATTCCCCTCAGAGTGCACACACTTGAGAATACACACACACACACTCTCTTTGCCTCTGGGTCTCTTTTGACTGGGACAGGGAGTAGAGTCAGAGAACAATACCCTGCTAAAAGCACATCAAGCAGCAAAGGTGGAACCAGTAAGTCGGACAGCTTTTAGCTACCACTGTTTTTCCAGATAATTATTAAATGAAATCTGAAACCACTTATGACGATACATTCAAATTCTGTTGGATACACTATCAAAGACAACCAGAGGAAAAAGTCTTTAAGGGAACATCAGAAAATACCATAAGAATTGTACTGTACAGTCTGAAGCACTGTTTGAGCCACTGAGTTAACCGGCATTTAACAAAAGCCCTAATTGGTACGTTCCCTAGCAGATGCCAAGACACTGGTGCTGCTGCCAGCATGGTGCTACGTGGCCGGTCCTGCGTTCAGACCTACAATCACAGCAAATGCAGTTGAGAAGACATATTTATGCGTGTCATTCCAGTATTTTCCATCCCACCTAAGTACCAGCTACCATACTTCTGTAAAACACAGAGTAAGTGCCCACAATATAAACTACAAGAGGAAGGTCAAGCATGCCACAGAAAACAGGTTCATGCGAAGTCATAAAGGTTTAAAATTCAGTGGCTTGCCCGTACAAATCTGGGTAGAGTGATCGAGTCAAGCACAGTGACAACAAACGATCAGGACACGTTTTTTAAATCACAACACAGTCACATCACAATTCCCCACAAAGTGATGTATTCGATTTCAACTAAAACACCTAAATTATTTAGTTTCCTACTACTGTCTCTTCACATTGTCATTTTTCAATTATTTATTCAGCCTCACCTCCCCCATCCCTCATGACTGAACATCCACTGTTCATGCCTGCAAATTAGGGTCAAACATTCATCACATTTAGCAACCAGCATGTTACACCGCAGATCTGTGGCATCGGTAATAGGGATCCAATCCTGATTATTAGGGAGACGTGTCGCCCCTGGACACAAAAACCACGGCAACAGCACTTACGCAAGAGTTTCTCGTTTTGTCCTGTTTCCAGGCATGGACACATATAAACACCCTCATCCAGATGCGCACACACACCCCAACATAGACGATGGAACCATGTAAAAATAGCCCAGCGGCTCTCATCTGGGTAAAAAAACACACGTACAGTGGCACTAATACACAGATGTCAATATTTAGCTGTGTTAAATGCAAAGTCAGTCAGTGCTGAGGACTAGACAGGAAAAATGAAGAAACTAAATAATGGAAGTGAGTAATAGAAAAGCACAACAGATGCTATGACACTTGTAACTAAGAGAAAAGGAGAAGTATGTATGTATATGGTTTCGAAATAAATGAAACTGAAAGAAGACAACAGATGTGCTTGCAAACCACCGACATCTTGAAGGTGTCAATTTTAATAATACCCTCCTTAGAGGATGGCCGTCTGCTCCACTGCCTCCTCTCTCCAGTGTAGATCAATAAAGAGTCATGTGATACCCATTTTCCCGTTGGTTTACCCTCTTTCCTACCTTCACAAAGAGTGAGTGGGTCTCGTTGTTGACAGTACGCGAGTGGTAAAACTCGCCGTCGTACCACAAGACCTTTCCTATTGGTGAGTTCTCTTTAGTCACTGCAAACATCCTCTGCGGATTGCAGCAGTCGGTCAGCAACTTCCTGTGTGGAGAGATATACTTCAGTTGATTCATAAGATCTGGGCTTTTAGGGAGAAGATAGTAACAGCAGTGTATTTTACTAGAGAGACAGCCTGAACAAGATCAGCATTAACACAGAACAAAGCTTCACAAAGGTCAACAACTGCACATGGACAGAAATGCTAAAAATATTTTGGGTCGTCTATGCAAATAAAATATTTGCCTAGAGATGCATGTATCTGAACAATCCTTATTAACAATCAGCTGTTGTAAGAATCCATTTGACCAAACTCAACCAAACAGTGGCCTCTGAAGTTCTATCATAGAAAACCTCCCTACCGCAGAAACCTGAGCTCCAAGCGAGCAACACATCTCCCAGTGGCTCACCCTAGCTCATCTGCAGGTGTCACCTCTGATTACCCTCGTCTGCAGATATTCAGTGAAACATTTAAATCTATTACAGTGTAACTAACAATTAGCCCTAAAAACCCTGACACTAGGCAAAAAAGATCCATGCCAAGTGTTATTGCTGTAGCAGTCCTGTAGAATATCTCGCAAAGTTTAGATACATTCAAACATCTGACCATGTTTACAGATAATTAGACCTGTGGCTTTTTGTCACAGATAATGTTGACAACGTTCCCGTATACGTGCATTACTCTCTCCTATAATAATTATGCTCAAACACTCAGAAAGATAAAGACAAAGGAGGCCACAGGCTCTCAGATAAAAACTGTTGCCAGAATACTCCCCACCCCCTAAAGGGAATTTCTGCCACATATAAAGCAGTCAATGTTTTAATAAAGTCCAAAGTGGGATCCAGCGCATAATAAAAGATTCGTTTTGCTTTTGGAGTTCATTTGCATTTGAATGATTTGCTGCCCCCCCTTTTTTTGGGAGCCCACATAAACAGCTCTAGGCCCGAGTTGCTGTAAACCAATGCCCAAAATGTGGGCCCTGGCACCAACCTGTACAAATCGATGCCCGTCTGGTTCTTCTGCCATACTTCCCCCTGCCTCAGCACCTCTTCCACTATTTCTTTATCCCGGGGGAGTCTGTAGACGTGGTAAATGTAGAACCAGCAGAGCACCAGCACGCACAGAGCGGCCCACACAGACAGCTTGCCCCGGTAGCATCGTGCCAACATCTTCGTTCTCGTGCCTTGCGCGGCTCAGAAGTCGAGGATGGAAACCTGTGCGGTGGGAGGAAACGTCAGGCTCGGTCCAAAGCTGCTCTCTCTCTGCCCGCTGCAAATATCAGTCTCATCCCCCCCAAGACGAGGTGGAGAATGAATGGAGCTGCAAGGTTGCCTGTTACCCGGCTGTCTGGCTCGGGCATCGGTCAGGGAACCTGGTTCTGCGCTGGTGAGGGCGGGCTGTGGGGAAACTCGGATGCGGGGTTGCGGTGCAGTGTGCGGGGCTCTGCAGGAATTCTCCGCGGTTCTCCCGGAGCATCACCGCCGTCAACGCAGCCTGCGGATTGCGGGGAATCACGCGGGCCCTGTTCCCATCCGGTGTCCCGCCGCATCCCAGTCCAAAAGCGGTATGTGTGCGGACTACCTTAATCCCCTCTCTCCTGCCCTCCGCAGCCCTCCTCGGCCTCCGCTGTCCCCGTCCTGCTGCAAGGTCTGCGGAGCAAGTGAACCGGACCAGTCCAATTCAGTTTCCCTCCACCTCCTCCCCTTTTTTCTCCTGTCAACACCCCCTCCACCCAGACAAAGTACCTCTGTTGCTGGAGAGCGCTGGTGAGAGCGGAGCGCAGCTTTCAAAATAAAGGCATGAGCGACACATGCGAAAGCGTAACTGCTGATCTAAAGGCATGCAGAGAAACGTCTTTAAACCTTTTCTTTGAATAAAGATACTGTATTATTTTGGTAATCTCAATCTCAAAATCTCAAAATCCGGTTTTTATTCCCACTGTCTTGACAGTAGACTCCACAGACTAGATGAAATATGTGGCGTGCGGAGCTGTCGCCCTCTGCTGGACCATTGTCGCCCTCTTGTCGGTGCAGCCCGTTGATGATTGATTGAGAAGCTGCTGCTTTTGTCGACCCCAGGACCACACCCTAACTCTTCAATCATGCCACCTTATGATCTTTTGCATATTCTGCCAATTTCATTCAAAAGACCAAAGCAACACTCTTACAATATTTTATTATTTTATGTTTTATTCTAAATTTCTCCCCACACCCCACAAAAAAAAGCAGCCCATCAATGAAAGTGAAGGTCTACTGACCTCCTGTGGACAGCCACATCATTTTTGTGGGTGGATGCATACTGGTCAGTTTTAGTAACTTAACCTTTTTTTAAACCTGACTGCCATTTCTTCTTTCTTCCCGCCCAAAGGTGTGTGTAGAATTAATATAAACAAACAAACACAAACCGTACGGCATTATTAGATTTCAAAAGGTTGTTCCACAAGTTGCACAGATGTGTTGTACTGAAGTATACAATTTCAAAAAAAAAAAAAGAATACTATTATGTAACCTGTCATCTTTTTTTATCTTATAAACAACATGAAAGAACAGTATAATATTTATTAAATTGAAAAAAATAATTGTATAATAATACAATAATAACATACAGAATAACAGTTTTACCAAGAAATAAGAATGATCTGGTAGTTAAATAGCCCATTGCTCCCTCCTTCCTCTTTGTCCTGATATTGCTTGAGTATACAGGTCAACAAAAGGCCAGGAGGCTGACTAATGGACTACTTAGAGGACCGCCTGCGCCCTGTCTCTTAGAGGGCAGTGTCAAGGTTAGACAGCAGGCAGACAGATGCCATGGCAGGCCACTTGGCTGAAGTTATGTCAGCTGATGTATGCGCCTCTGTATCCAAACGGAGGTGCTACTATGGACTCCTGGAGAAGAAACAAAACGTGCAAGAGCACAGGTAGGCAGGAGCACAGAGGAACAGAAACATGGTAGGAACTTTGTTAATCTTGTTTAGCTATTCATACAACAATGCACCAAGACATGAGTGTGTATAGTTGTTTCTATGTCAGCCCTGTGATATCCTGGTGCCCTGCCTCTTATCAAATGACAGCTGGGACTGGCTCCAGCACCACTGCAATCTCTAACAGAAGTTAAGTTAATGGATGTTGACCACAGGACCACATCCTAACTCCTCACTAAAGCCACAATATCATCTCTTTTAATTATATTATACATGTACGAATGTACATTATAGTACACAGTACAACATACTTTACATTAGTGAACAGTACTGGCACAGCACAGCTCATCATGTGTTTAATTGTTTTGACCACATAAGGAGAACTATGGAGTAACATGTCAAGCTGTCACCTACCTATTTCTGAAAGATACCAAGGTCTTTCTATTTTTTCTTTTTATATTTATGCAACTGTGTGCACTGGGAAGGGAGTTGGGTTGCATCAGAAATAGAAGTCCCACCTGCTGAGGATCACTGATGACAAAAAAATGACAGAACATTTGTTGTGCCTTGCGTCTTGCTCCTTTTATTGCCTCGTACTGCTCACTGAATTATTGTCTCTTTAGCTTCTGCTCCTGTTCACCTTCTGTGTGTGAAAGGAATATTGGTATGCCAGAGTTACCCATTGATATTCAACACGCACACCAGTCAAACAATAGGACACATACAGAAATGACGGTGTAGAAACTGTTATTTAAAAGTGACTATTGCATATAGAAACTGTCTTTAATAAACAAACATTAATATTGTCTTCAAGTAGCACTTTGTGTTTCCTAGGAGGATAACTGATTTCATGGTAAAGAGGGTAAAACCTATGTGTGTCCAAACCTAGTTTCTGAAAGTCTGTAGTGTTGTATGATACAGAGCAATAAACTCTGCATCTCTGTATCTCTGCTGGTTGTGTAAATCACTTTATGTTTGGCTTTTGTTGACAGTAAGAAGAGTATAGAAAAACATCACTTGCCTAATTATTTAATATGCTAATCCATTTCTACTCCAGTTTTTAATCTCTAAGAAGCCCTCACTACTTCTAAGACTAAAGGTTAAGCACAGGTTCCTCCACCATTTCATGTGACTCTTGTGAAAATCTCCAAGGAGCTAATGCTCTGGTGACAGTTTACAAGTCACCTAATGGTCTTTCTTCTCCTGTGTTGTCTGAGTTTGTGAAGAAAGCAATCGACACTTGGGTTCTTGATTGCATAATATAATGCAGAAAAAAACACATTAGAACAGTCAGATTGGAATTGAATTTACGCCCCCTTTCCTTCTTGGGAGTCTGTTTTATGTCTTCTTAACAAGATGTTTATCCTGTCCCAGAGTTCAAATGTTTATGCAGGCTTTCACGCAAGACATATTTCCTCTTATCGCTTTGATGTAATTTAGCTTTGCATCTGTCTCACTATAATCTTTTCTACTCAGTCAAAGTGATTAGATTGTAAGGATTGTTTTCAGATGTCTGTGGATCTTATCCTCCCCCTCTTCCGACTATGCAGTGCCGTCACTGAAGGAGTGTTTTCAAGCTCATATTCCTCCTTTTTCTAGAACTCAGAGCTGATGTGGTCAAAATGGAACGACCCACTTGTTATTCTGGGTGCTACCTAACCACACCAATAACTAATGAAAATACATTAAATGTCAAAGAAACTAACTTAAGTTATTTAACCTTAACAATGCCACTCAACACTTACTTTGTGGACGATAAGTCACAGTGGTATTGACATACTGTAGCTAACATTCACCACATTTCTGCCATATACAGACAGATACATGGCCCACATGTTATTAACCTTTTTACCCGATGGCCTGTGTCACCCAACACCTAAAAACAGTCATAGACAGAAAATGCAGGTGAAATACCTATGGATTGTAAAGTCCTACACTGATTTATACTCAGAATAATTCAGAGCTATATTTTTCTTATAAATAAATAAACATCATTTTAGCCTGGCTTTTGATTAAAACGTTTTATGGCTATCATTTATTCATTGAATTAATTTAAATACATAACATATAACACATACCAAAAACTAAAGTGTTCCACAATTTCTTGGCCCTAGTCCTCTCTGAGTTGCTGCTGGTTGCCTGGCAACAAGGAAAAATCTTTAAAAATAGAAATTGATGGTTTTTGTGCTTAAAATGGGTAGAAATTCACTGTCTTTTAAAGTGATTGAGGCAGACTTTGCTACTTTTTTGACTGAAGACACTAGCTGTTTCCAGCCTTTATTCTAACATAGCACAGGCATTGGAGTGGTGTCATCTTCCTAACTTGTGGAGTATACAAGCAAACATAATATTTATGAGAACATCTATGACAGATACAATAATGTATAAATGAATTTACCTTTTCTGCAACTTAAATGAAACCACGACTTTATAATCACACAACAATCCAGACAATACCACCAAGGTAATGCTCATGATTTATTATTACACTTTCTGGTGTTGTCACAGTGTTAGGGGAGGTGATATTTCATGCTTGGTCTCATGCCAACACATTCTTGGGAACAGAAGTTATATCTGCTGTCGACTCGCAACACCCCCTCACATAAAAAGCCCATTGTCTTCAGCAGTCGCTGTCTCTCTACACCTCAGCAGACCCCCATTAGAAGGTAATACAGCTGATAGTATCTAAGGCTTTTTTATACTTTCTTTATTTATAGGAGGATTTTTTTTTTCACAAGAAAAATATTAAACTAACTGTTAGTCAATAAATTGATGTCAGTTCAGATGGCATATCAGTTTTATAATAATACAATACCTTTGTTAGATTTTTTATCATATATTTGTTTCTGCCTAATGAGAATATACATATATTAGGCTACTATGTCTTGTGTGTTAATAACAGATGTTTTAGTTTTTAACAAATCCTTGTCATACTGCCAAAAAGTTAGATGACTTTGAATTTAGTGATGGAAACTGTTACTGTTATATTCTGGTTTTCACTTGACTGGTCAAATTGCACTATTCATTTTTCATTATTCAATTGTGGAGGCTCAGACCTGATTAAATGTACTAATACGTTCTGTTTCAATTATGTGTTTGTTTGTGTTTGTCCGAAATGATAAATATTGTTAGGTAAGAAAGTCTTAATGTCACAAAATCGTAATAATTTGTTTAAGGGGTTTCTCTAGATTTGAAGAAAGTTATGCAAAAGCCAGCTTTAATTCCCCTTATCTGTCTTTGTCTCTTTTTGCTGTTTCAGGAGCCTGACAGACTCACAGTGATGAATCCCAAAGGGGATAAGGTGAGCCAACTATATTCCATAGTGTTAATGCTCCATGCATGGTGATTGTCACGGTGTCCTTATGCTCACAGCACAGATCTGACACCGGTAATCTATCAGACTTGCTATCAGCATCGCTAAAAACTTTCCCCTTGACTTCATCCTAATAATAACCTATTATCTTTCCCCATATGGCCGCAGTAAGTGGTCGTTCTAAACATATGTTAGTGATCGTACTGTATTTCCTGGTAGGATAAGCAAGAACATCTCAGAGTTATTTATGGAAAGGTACCTGTACAAGAGGTCCCCGGATAGTCACTTGTTGCTGTGATGTTTAACAATTAATAAAAAAATATAAATGCAACTTAATTTTCTGAATAATATTATATTACAAGGTGTAACTATTGATAAATACTTTTTCTACCCATAGCCAAAGTCGAAGATTTCGGCTTCTCGCAAGCTCTCCCTGAAGGTGGGTAATTCTACCAGATGATGTCAGTATTTTCATACATTTTATACATTGACATTAATGTTTAGGTCAGTTTGTTAATGTTCTTTACAATCACTGCAAATAGCAAAAGCTAAACACATTAGCTAAAAAAGATTAGCAAACAAGCTAACTGTGTAAACCCCCAACTTTTTTTTTGGTTACAAATCTCCATTTTTAATTATTTATTCTTTACTTTTAGCAATTTATTTAACATTTAGATTACTAACTGTTTATATATTTTTAAAAAAAATATCATTTCAGATTGTTAAGCTTAAAATGAGAATATTTTTTATATCCCCCCCTAACAACGGCCCTGTGAGTGGGGAAAATAGTAAACCAACCAAGCCAAATGACCTTTCCATGACCAGATTGGTTCTATTTGGACTTCCCTGCTTTGTTTGATTCTGTTTTGTCCAACCAGATGCTTCTCCTCACAAGGGCTTGTGAGGATTTAGAGCGGGAGCGGCAGGAGAGGGAGGAAGAGAAGGTGCGCTATCTAGGAGAAAAGTTGCCCCCTTTGCAACTGTCTGGACTGTCACTAGATGACCTACAAGTAAGAGTCATAAAACACAGAAGGCTGATTTTTTTCTACAGCAGGAAATGTACAAGTATATTTAAGTACAATTTTTAAACATATTTTTTTTCTCAGAATCTATGCAAGCAGCTTCATGCAAAAATTGATGTTGTGGATGAGGAGCGATATGACTGTGAATACAAAGTGAGCAAGCACAACAAAGATGTAAGTCTCCCTTAACATCTTCCTGCACGTAGCACATTTTCTTCCTATTATCTTGCACAGCTTAGTCAATAATTTAAAACGGAGGAAAAAAATGTAGCTTGAAAACTGAGATTAAAACCAAACTTTCAGAACACTGAAAGTTTGCTTGAACTTTTGAACCACTTTACTTTTAGTCAAAAACCAGAATGTACCGTTTGCTCATATTATAACAAAAATGTCCTTGAAATTTCTTATTGCAGCATATTTATACCTTTTAAAAGACTTGGCCAGTAAAAGTATGAACTTCTCAGAGGAATGAGCACAAGATAAGCTTTGCTTTAACCGTTTTCCTGGAGTTTCATATGTTGTCCGTCATATATATTAGATTAATGAGCTGAAGATGAAGATACAAGACCTTGGAGGCAAGTTCAAAAAACCTGCACTGAGGAAAGTCAGAGTGTCAGCAGATGAGATGATGAGAGCTCTCCTGGGCTCCAAACACAAAGGCTCGATGGATCTCAGAGCTAACCTCAAGTCCGTGAAGAAGGAGGATGTCAAACAGGACAAGGTAACAGATTGAAGACTCCTAAACCTTCACTTGTTGTGTCTGGTAAATCTCAAATGCTAGTGTGAAGAAAGATTGGTTAGTTTGGAAAGTCAACACGTTGATGCATGCTTTTCTCAGCAATGACATATCTTTTCATTTTGATGTTTAATTTTTGTTTTTACTTCCAGGTGCTTACTAATGAAGTGGGTGACTGGCGTAAGAATGTGGAGGCCATGTCGGGCATGGAAGGACGTAAGAAAATGTTCGATACGGGTGGTGCAGCACAGTGAGACGCCTCAAAAGATGAGCATGAGCAATTAAAAACATCGTAAAGGAACCTGTCCAGACAGTTTTAAGATAATTATCTGAAGGCGAATCGTCTTGAAAGCTGTAGAGATGAAGACCCAAAACCCCCAGTATATCTGCTGTGCCCTAATTTGCTTGATTTTCTGTATAATGACATAAAGCACTTATAGGATGATCAGAACTAAAGAGGATACAATGCTTTTTTTAATTTATTACAAAACACTTTTGTTATGACATGTTAAATATAAACAAACATATTAAATCTTTGATGCTTCATATCTGTACTTGACTTTATCATGTTTCATTTTATTGGCACCGATTGGTTTATGTGTGGCATGTAAGAGGGTGGCAAGCAGCTTAGCTGATGATGGTTTAAAAAAAGAAGATGAAAAATCACAGTGGAGGGGGCTCAACAGGTGCAACTTACCTAAAGTCAACTTTATACTGTCTAAGTGGATCTTGAAGGCAATGTGTTTTATTCACATTTATTTATTTGACTTTTCTAAATGTACTTTAGATGTGAAGTACTTTGGTCTACATGGCGTTAATACATTTTATTTAAAATAAACAATTCAATTGTAATTGCAATTGTATTCTTTCTCAAGAAGTCTGCATAGTACTGGAATATCTGAGGCTGAGTGTTGAGGAATACCAAATCTTAATGTTAAGGTTTGGATACAACATTTGGAATAAGCTGATTCAAATGAACGCCAATACAATGTACTTCCAGCCCTGGAAAGCAAAAGCAGTGCTGTCATTGTTATCATGTCCTATTATTGTTATCCTACATATTGCATGCATCCCTGCAATGTGTATGTCACTAAGATGTTGTTGCACAGGCATTGGTATTTGATTTATGACAGTGACACTAAGAATAGCCTTAAGATCCATGGACATGCATTTCAGTTGGTGTATTGTGTGTCTCCATGAGCTAGTGGAAAGAAGTGCGTGTTTAAACATATACACTTTGATCTCGCACTACACTGCCCTTTTGGACGTCTGATGATGTGTGAAATACACATGACGACGAGTTAACCTTCTTGTCTTTGTCTCGTCTATCGACACTTGCACTGTGAAATGCATGTGTTTAATCCTGCTGACATTTGTGTGCGCTGAAAAACGAATACATTATGCCTGCTCCTTGCTTAGTCACTCGGGCTTAGCTGATAATAAAAAGCAACCCAGGCCTGGAGACACCTTCGGCTCCTATAAATGGACACTGATTAAAGTGACCTTCATATACTGTATAATAAATGTTCCAGATGTGATATCTAGAGTGTGTTCTTGTTACAACCAGATGATGGTGGCTGTGAAAAGCAAAACGTCATGGCTTGCATCAGATTTGGTGAAAGTATGGAGTGATGTGCCAAAAACAACACGTGGGATACACAGTACTGAGGTCACACTGTGCTTCACTGTTAGTGCCACTGGGTGGCAGTGTGCAGTTATAGGACTGAACTGATGTAGGCTGTCCTCTTCTGCAGGTCTTAATGATATATTTTACTGATGTTAATAATATATTTTAGCCAAAATGTTGCTCCTCAGATCTATGATGTGATTTTAGGTTATGTTACGTTTTAAAAAGTGACTCGGTTGAACACGCTGTGGTCTGTGGATCTTCATTATTTAAGAGAAGCTGTGAGCTGGAACAACAAAAAGGAACCTGACAATAAATGAGTACCACTGTACCAGTGCCAGTTCATTTCACTCATAACCCAAAGGAAAAGAAAATTGCGATTTCGTCTGGGGAGATAACACTGAAGCCACGGTCGCAGTGTGTGTATGTGTGTGTGTGTGTGTGAACAGCCTGATGAGAAAGTTTGATTGATGACATCTTTAACATACAGCACAAGCAGTGTGTTTATTACTGCAGGAACTGTGGGGGGTGGGGTATTCAGCATTGGAATATACAATACTTGACAGTAACAGAGGGTGGTCTGGTGATTGCAAAGCCCACTCTTTGACTGAAGGCTCTAGGCTCAATTCCTGTGCAAGCAAGCTGTCATGTGTCTTGTGAATAATTGTGGGGCAATGAGTGATGCTGGTGGTTTTTTTATTTTTTTCTGTCTCAAAGGTTATTTCTTATTATGTCATCTTAAATATAATAAACGGTTGCACCACATAACCCTTTACTGTGTTTGATAACTCATGTTCTAATTCAAGGAAAACATTCCTCAAAGGGTTAACCCCCTTTTGAATAGTTTTAATCCTGGTTAAAGTGATACAAAACAAAACTCACAAAAAATACAGTTTCACATTTTTAAAGGCACAACACGCGTTAAGGCACTTTTCTCGGATCTGAGGGGATTCAGAGACAGGCAGACAACTTAAAAGCAGGGCATGTCAGGAACAAGCATCTTTGTCACTCCTTTTCAACAGCTCAGCCGGGATATTTATTCTATCTCTGCTCACCAAGAATATGCATCTTGCAGAAGACCAAACAAACATTAGACCTAACTTACTGCTTAATAATTGCTGTCTGTCTTCGCAATAAGTATATGGATAGAAATTTGCATGTGAGAACTACATCAGTTCACTTGCATTGGGTATAGGTAGGATCTGGAGAAAGGACTGTTGAAACAGTAAATTGAATTGAGGATTTGCCTCACAGCACAAAAAATTACAAAGCCATTGTGTTTTGAGATGTCAAGGGATATATTTATCCATTTCCTTCCCCAGGTTCACATTATCTTGTTGGTTTGTGACTGCAAACTGGAAATTGTCCTGTGACAAGCTCATTTCTGTGACCTCTGGGCTCAGGCTGCACTAACTAGCAACTGTATGTGTTTTGGCTTTTTGCAGTGATGTGACAAATAAGCAGCTTGAGGCAAATCCTGTTTCGTTTCAGAATTAGTCTATATTTGGAGGTAATGACACAAACAGAGGAGCTTTAAAAACATTAGACTGGCAGATATAAGGATTTAAACAGTGAAGAAACACATACTAATTCACAAACACACGCACACACACACACACACACACACACACACACACACACACACACACACACACACACACACACACACACAC